>JADLZK010001738.1:0-215929 GCA_015847255.1 Hyparrhenia diplandra
TCCTAGTAATTCCTAAACCAGCACAATGCTCTAATCCACACATTACAGTAGCATAGTTTCGATTTGCCGTTCGTAGAGATCGATCGAGTTCAAAATTCTAGTATAATATCCAGGGGGCTAGCTATTACTATCGGCTTCAGATTCAGACAGCATCATCAGCCCTTGTGCGGCCTGGAACTCGTGTACTCCGGTAACATTCCATACGAGCGCCGCGCCGCCGCGCTCGACCAGTTCGGCAGCAGCCTCATCTTCATCCTCCGTCGCCATCAAGGCGGCGGCTTCTTCTGGCGTGATGATGGTGGGCCTCGCTACCACGATTGCCGATTGTGCGGGCACCCTCCCGGCCTCCAGTACCATCACCATTACCGGCACCGCCAGCCTCTGCCTCGCTCCCTCCTCTGTGCCCATCGCCGCCGCCCAACGATAATAATGGTGTGGTCACCTTCGTCGCTCCGGCCGGCACTACCATGCAGCTCTCGATGAAGTCGTGATTTTCGGTGCGTCGGAGCCACCAGCATGTTCCTCGGCCCGTTTGCAACATCGGGTTCCGACGGGGGACGATGTGGCTGCCGCCTCTATTGCACCACACCGCCACTAGGCTCCGACGGACGATGGTGCGCGCGGCGGCCGCCACGCGCCCATCACGCCAGCGTCCTCCTCGTTTGCATCACCCACAGCGTCCTCCATATCGCAGCGTCACTGGCGCCAGCGGCGGCATTGTTGTTCAGCATGAGCTGGTGCCTCTTCTGTTCCACTTCATCCACTGCGGCGTCGGCGTGCGGGCGTCGCCTCTGCGGTAGTGCAGCATGACCATCCCGATCTTGCCCCGCCCGGCGTCCGGGAAAAACCACAGGTCGAGCATGACCTCGTCGTTCACCGGCGCCGGCTCGTCTGCGCCGACGACGAGGCCGTTTTGCCTGAGGAATTCGGTCCAGTCACTAATGAGCCGGCAGGCACCGTTGGATTCAGGTACCTGAACTTGAGCTCGTACGCGTCGCCGCCGCGGTCGTACGCCGTGAGCAGCAGCCCGTCGCCGTGCGCCGCCTCCTTCTCTTGCTCCGTCATGAACGCGCAGGGCGGGAACTCGGCGCCGTCGGCGCGCCATCGCTGCACGACATGAGCAGGCGCGATTGGCAGGGTGTCCCTGTCGCACCTGGTCAGCAGCCTTCCGTAGAGGCGCACGGGGGGCGGCGGCGACGCCGAGGCCCCCTCAGGATGGTCCCGGAGCCTGTCGCTCACGACGCCGATCCTGTCGAACGAGTAGTCGGCGTCGGACCCCGCCGACGACATCCCATCTCTCCCCATGCCGCACCAGAACCTGGCGCTGCTGTCCCTCGTTGGCTTCTCCTTCGTCTTGGATTTCCTTCGGTTGCGGTCCTTTCTTGGTTTCTTGGGTTTCGTTCGCGGTTTCTCGGGCTTCGTCGTTCTGGATGATGGTGGTGGTTTCAAGCTGCCGGCCACGGCGGCGCTCTCGTGAGACCGGATGGCGTCGCCCAGGAGCTTGCCATTGCCATGTCCGCCGGATCCAGCTGGACGCCGGCGAGCGACCGCTGCGTATGCGTAGTCGTCTTCGTTCACGACCGGCGTCTTCCCCTTGCGGGAACGCTCGTTCTCCGGCCCAATCGACGACCGTCTCCCGCCTCGCTACTACTCGACGACGGCGCTGCCGCAGCCTGCCCAATTGCGCAAAACCAGCGCTGGTAGCATGCCGACGCCACGGTCCTGGCGTCCTGCTCTTCGATGGGAACCAGCAGCCGGTGCTTCTTGGCCCGTGGACCGTTCTCGGCGGCGGCGGCGCCGGTCGACGAAAGCAGGTCGTTTTTATCGGGATGCCACCGACGCCGCCGGTAATGAGACGCTGCTAATACCACCGGGATCGCCACCGTCGGGCTCCTCCTTGCGCGGCGGCGGCCGCGAGGCGGCGGTCCTCGGCCGCCGCGGGACGTTCTTGAACGACAACGGATCTGGCGTCGTGTCGTCGCCGGCCGCCATGTCGTATGGATGACCTTTCCTTTTCTCTCTCACCTCTAGAAAAAAATTGCGTATCCGTCCGTGGCGATCAAGGCGAGAGATCGGGTTCGATTCGATCGTGTGCCGTAGTAACAAGCACGCGATATATAAAGGAAGTGGAATCGGAGAGGGACAGGAGTAACCGCGGCGTAACTGTCGAAGTGGACTCGGATTGTATTGCTCATGGACTTTCCTTAGGGCTTAACTAACCTTGCTTAGTATCGTATCGGACATGGACAGGGACAGAGTCCGGGACGAGTACGGTGGCTTCGTTGCCTTCCCTTTATCGAATAATGGCTGGCTGCTCATCATGTGGGCCCAAGAAACCACTCGTCTAGTCGTCGTCCGCGCAGGAGATATGGTCTTGTATATTTTTCTTGAATGCGTAAAAGATTTAAACATTATTGTATTTTTGAAAAGCGTTTATTTACATGTACTCGCATTAAGCGAAATCAGAAGGTTCTTATCCACCACGTCCATTGGCGAGATGTTGTTTAGGGCGTAGGTGGTCACACATGAACACAAATCGTCGGTCGAAACGGCTGGAGAACAGCGGGGACGTACTAAACTAAGAAACCCGTTGTGCGACTAGAAGCGTTCAATCTACCGAACTGCATGGAGCAGCGGCGCCAACACCTTGAACCGTGCCGCACACCATTCGCCTGCCTGCTCGTCCATGATCCTCGTGCAGCAACACCACGGTGAGATGGAGACGTTGGCGAAGGTGTGGCGGTTCCGTTCTTTTCCAAACTTCCCAAGTGACGAGCAACACTAGGGAGCACAGGCGGAGAAGAGAGGTGAGTGCAGTGAGTGCTCGATCTCGGAGCAAAAGCGTGCGATTTCTGCCGCGACCGCAGGCCATGCCGCGATCCCGGCTCAGCCGTCCTATGCGAGCGCGGATGGCCAGCTAGAAGAATAGCTTCACCTTAGGAGGAGCTGTCGTCTTCCGGACCTCCTTGGCGCCCGAGAGTTGCGATGAACCTAGGAAGAAAGCACGCGATAGGCGGTGGAGCTGAGTGTATTCCCCTCCCGCGGTCCACTTCGGGAGCGAACCGATCCGGCACTCCCGACACTAGAGTGATACCTTGCAACTTGACCCAAATATCCGAGAGTTGGACAAGGATAGCGGTCGTGTAGGCTCCTCGTGATATCGTGATCCAGCGGTTGGCGGCGGGGGTCGCTTTTTCCGACCTCACGCAGCGTGCGGCGACCGACCGCCCGTGAAGAGGTTAGGGCGCCATCGAGGAGATGGGCCCGTCGAGCAAACCAAGCGTCCGTCCAGAACTTGGCGGTGGCACCGCCGCCAACAACCACGCGCGAGGCGGAGGCACGGAACATGGCGTCGACCACGCGCGTTCTTTTCGATCCGGTAGGAGCGCACAAATGGAGTCCGACCTTGTTCTACGTCAGTCCCGCGCCACCACAGACTTTAGTGTGAAGCCGGGAATCACGAAGATCCGCCCGGGCCAAGACCCCATCCTCCTTTGGTGAACACACAATGGGCCAAAGCCACCTTGCACTTACTGCCATGCCACCGTGCTTTGGTTCCCACCAAAGGAACGCCCATCTCCTCTTGTCAATCTCTTTGATGGCCCATGGGGAGAGCGTGCAGCGAGATCGAAGTATGCACTGGGATGGCGGAGAGGGTGAGTGCTAGGGTCAGGGGTTGCACATCTCGTGAGTGGTCAGCAAGCCCGATTTCAGTGGGTAGCTTGGCGCCACCAGCGTCCCACCGCAGTGACTCGCTCCTGCGCACCCTGGTCAGCGGCCAAAGGGAGAGCGGGCGGCCCCGAAACATTATTGTAGTTAAGAAGAAGAGTTTAATAACATACTTAGACGTGAGCCCTCGAGGCTAGACCATTCTGAATGGTCAGCAGTACTCCAGCTAGCTATGTTTTCGTTGTTATTATATCTACGATAGCGCAAATGGCTAGGATTTGGCTAGCTACTATTACTATGGGCATTAATGAACGAGTGTACTATGAGAGAGTAGTCACTAGGAACAAATAACTTATTTATTTCCAAGTATTTCAAGAATTTAAGAGGATGGGTATGTGGGTCCACCAAAAATAAAAATATATAAAATAGTCATCTTTGTCTAGCACCTCTACCGTCAACTAGCTCATGTAGCAAGCACCATTGTGTACGGCCTTAAGGAGATGGGATTCTGGGTAAGTGTTCATGAACGACATTTGATGATAGACAGAAACAAAGTGCAAACCCCACTCGCACGACGACATGAACGTGTTAGTTGATCCACTTCATTTTCACTCAGGAACTATTTCTTGAAGACATTGGTGGCGGCGACGTCCTGGACGATCAAACAGCAGGACGACTACCAAAGTTCTTAGCACATTGTTATGAAATATATATCACGCAGAATGCGTGCAGGAGCTAATCTGCGTCGGACGTCGCCGCGCCACCGCGGGCCCAGATTCCAGGCCCACCACGTCGACCAGGGCCTTCTCGCACGGGTCCGGGCGCGCGCGTGAACGAGCACGTCGTCATCGACGTTGATCGCCACCCGCACCCCACACGGAGACGGAGACGACGGCGAGGACGACGACGAAGACCACGGAGAGCAGCACCAGAGGCGGCGGCCATGTCGATCCTGCGAGATCGAGATGCAGCAGGCTTGCGTGTTGCAGCGCGGGATGGGACGGACGCTAGTGTATTTCTCTGAAGCCTGGAGGTGCTCTCTTGAAGCGTGAGGCCGAGAGGGAATTGCAAGCTCGGCATGCATGCCAGCGTGGCGAGGACGAGCCGGAGCGCGCGCGTACGGACATGCATGTTTCGCCGGTCAACGAAACGCTAGCTGTCGGCTTTGGCCCCAGCAATGGCTTTACTATATATTACTTTGTTGGTCATAACTCACAAAACGAAAGATCATAATCAGGTCGAAAAATGTGAGAGGAAATCGAAAAGAATTGGATTAATCACAGGGAGTTTCTGTACAATAATTCACAGGTCATTTGATGCGGTACATACACTGGTATCATCATCATCGCCCTTCTGAAGCTGTTCCAACAGGGATTCCATCGTACTCTATAGCTAGGCATGTAATGTTCTTTAATCATGTTGGGCGCGAGGCGTATCTTGCCGTACAAATCCCTCGGCGTCTCGTATATCCCCAATGATCTCACCGCTGCTCGTGCCGTCGCCGGAGTTTGGGTCCGGCGGCGGGGGCGAGTCGCAACCATGTGGATGATCCTGCCCAGGGAGGGAAGAGCTGGCGCGACGAACAGCACGCTGAAACAGGTTCTTTCTGCTTATCCTTGCCGGCGCCGTTCTGGTTCGGAGCTGCTGCTGCTTCTCCGTCCTCTGTTGGCGTGGGCGATTGTTGAAGTGTCCGACGCCGCGTTGTTGTCTGAACCTTCTTGTGATAGAGGCCTGAATCAGCAGGGCTTGTCAATGGTGAAATGATCGTTGTTAACTAGTATAACGACCGTTTCTTCAAGGCAAACACTTGTTGCGGGTTACAGTCAACGCTGTGTCCATTTGCTGTGGCGGTATGGTGAGCTGCAGCATCTTTGGCAAAGGCTGCATGCCACAAGGAAAATGTTCTCCGAAATCATGATTCTAGTCTCAAATGAGGAAAAATAAAACACAATCGTTGTTACTTATTTTTCACAGCATGCTCACACTATAGCAAAAGAATACTGTTAAGGTGAATTTGATTGGCTTGGTGAAGCGAAGGGGCTTCCCAGAAAAACTCAGACAGCAGAAATGCACTCAGTAGAAGTTAATAAACAGCAGGCTATTATATTTCACAGAATATATATAGCGCTTGCAGTGTCAATGAAAAGGATAATCACTAAAACCTATTCCTATGCCAGGATCTACTAAAAAGTAGGTACTGGACAGAAGTGTTGCTCTGGCCCACAGTTTAGCTAGTGGACTAGTTGTACTGGTACTGATTGGGACGGCGCATCAGAAAGATTCAGTGGATCTCAACTGCTACTTGTAACAAAACCCTGGGTGATTTTTAACCTTATTTTTGTGCAGGACTCCAGATGTGACCTTTCTTTAAATTTGAAATAAAGATATTATTGTGTTAATGACTTAATGGTTTCAGTAACCAGAGCAGACATAAAGTTCTTCGGTACAAGCTGGAGATATTGAAGATTTACCTCAGAAATACTAGAGCCATGATCTGCAATCTTCCCTGTTGAGTTAGAGATGGAGGCATGTGGGACCTGATGAAGGCAACACTGACTTATACTGGCAAATAAACCATGGTGAAAGTGATCCTGCACATCATCCAGCTTTGATGATACATCACCTACAATCAAGAAACGAGACATCAATTGTCATTTAATGAAGCTAAAGTATATTCTGATATCAGAAAATGAGTAATAAGGTAAGCGTTTCATTCAGTGAGGGTATTTCACTATTTTTGTGTATTTTAACTATATACTCAACTTCTAAAGTAGTCTGCCAATCAGCTAAGTCCAACTACATTTTTTGTAAGATATTGCAAGAGTTGCCATTAGGGTACCTCAGATCGCAGGCTCTCAAGAAGAAACTTTTGAAAATGCTGGCACCCACATCATTTCTATTGACAAGAGAAGTGATGAAATCCCCTTGCCCCTTGACTCCTAACCAGCTCCCATGTCATACATGCAGCCAACAACACAAAGGTACTTCAGAATGCTAGAAATCATTTCCTACGGAAGAAATATACTTCTGTCACTTCCATAGTCACAGACTCAGCCCGGTAACCAGGTACTTTAGAATTCTGGAAATATCCTTGCCCAACCCAAGTACGGGGTCATTTGAACCCTGTTTGTAAAACTTTATCTTGTAAGTAAGTGTGCCATATTCCTTGACCCCATTATTCGGCCCAATCAAACAGGAAATTTTGACTATAATCAGATAGCATAGATCCCACAAGTCAAATGCCGTTTCATTAACTTTGCATTCAGCAATGAAATTGCTTAGAAGTCCTTGTTATGTCCCTCTACTTTAAAAATCATGGTTAACTGATGCAAATTCAGAAGCAAATTTCCAGATTAGCATGGATGATAATCTTTAGTGAAGTGAGCACTTTACCAACATTCAAACAGAGAAAGGTTAACAAAAGAGACTTAAAGTGACCAACTAGCCAACTTCAAAACACTAAAACAAGGGCATCGAGGCCAGATAGAAGCCGGTTCAGGAGCTTAGTGACTGCAAATAAAATGAAAGGCGGGAACTTCCAAATCACACTTTCAACAATCAACAAAACTGAAAAGTTGTCCAAATTTCACTTACGAGGAGCAAATGCCAGACAGCTGCATGACAAGAACTCATAATGCTCACGGAGAATATAGAGTCAGAATCGCTCCAATACCAGCTCCCCATTGGATGTCCAATGACCTAATGGAAGAGGATAACACCTAGTTGGAGTTATATCACATTTAGACCTGTAAACCTTATCTATCTGTGCCCAGCACTACAATGCTAGCTTTTATACAACTGAGTTCAAAAGAAAAATCACAAAACGAACTCACTAAGCTAAAGGTACATGCCCAAACCACATTAGCATGCCTAAAAAGCTCTGCAAATGCAGAGCTACGTAGGTAGAAAAATACGACCATCCCTCAAATTTGAAATCTCACACAAAATAACCAATGAAAATGCAAATTTACATTTATTTCAGCCAGAATCTAGAACAGTATGAAATGCATTATTATAAAACATTGATATTGACAACAAAATGACTTTTGATCAGTAAGTTTACTATGCATACAAGCGCATCAATCACTTTTATATAGTACACAAAATCGAAGGGACAGTATATTCAGGTACAGTAAAAGTGGAGCGTGATGCACATTTATGTGTTTCATTCTACGATGCAGATAATTAGTGAGAATTACCTTTTTATGTGGTAACCAGAAAAATTCCTGCATTTTTGCTATGAAGATGAGGAATAACCAGTTTTTGCAATCCAACGAAGCTCCAGCAAGCATCCCACAGTGTGCATATATCCTAAAGAAATTACATTGCTGATCTTTCCTTCACTTAGAATTATATGGTGAAAAGGAACTTCGAGCAGCAGTTGCTGCGTCAGGCGCTCTTTAGTGCTGATAGCACCCCTAATGAAAAGCAGCAAGCACTTGGTTCTTTGGTCACACACCAATGCGAAAGAAGGCTGCATGAGCTGCATTGAGCAATGAACTAAGAAATAAGATATTCTGTACCGGCATATGCTAATGAATGTTAATTGTGATTTTTAAGCTTAAGTTGACGTCCCACGATACTTGCTCACCCTCGCCCTAGCCTTGTGAATAGAATGTCTTCTTGTTTGTACCCACCAAGCTTAAGAAAATGATGAAAAAGATTTCTTTGAGAAAAGAGAACATGCAAAAAGCTTCAAGTACTCAAGAAGAGAAGCCACTTCAGTATATGTCTGTTGTCCTCTTAAGTAGGAGACAATCATTTCCGCTGTACTCATGCTGCAAATTACCCTGACATGGCACAGACAAAGAAAATATGTTAACCATATGTCTTCCCTACATTGCCTATGAGTAGATGTGTTCCAAACAGAGCAATACAGAGTGGTAATATTATGCAGAGTCGAGACTGAGTTTAGCTAACTTCCAATAATGGAAGAAACTGAGTTTGCTGGCTCCTCATGACATGAAGGGGCTGGGGATGATACAAATACATATGAGTGAATTTGTTGAGTCTCGTATGTGGAATCGAAAAAGCGAGAGAGTTTTGCCATATTTTTATTAGAGAGAAGAAAAACAGAGAAAAACAATACAAACCAGAAGATTAGTTACAAAAGAGACACCATCTCGATGTGGAATGATGAGACTGAGTTTCAGTAACATTCATTACAATCATAACCAAACAGCTCGATCCACTCTGAATAATGCCTGGATCTGTCGTGATTCCTGAAAGAATGATGGAAGGACAGAAAAGAGAGAAAGATCGATTGTGATGCCGCAGGCATCAGCAACATGTAGCCTTCCATATTTCTCTCAAAGATCTGTAGATGCTTTGCGCAGCTATGGCACCATTCGATCGTGTATGCATCCAATACTATGATCCGAAGAGCATCATAGACTTAATGTATTACTCAGCAAAGCAAAATTGGATCCGTTCAGATCCATAAATTCCTGAGCATTCATTCAATTACAACCGATCTTAAATTCGCTGCCCAAGTACTGGGCACGTCATCATATCGAGGCACCGCAAGTACAGTGACGGTACGAAGTCAGGCAAGCAACTGACCAACATTTTTCTAGAAGAAGCAACAACTAGACTACTACAAAAGTAAAGGAAACTCAAACCTGTCTTCCAGGTCAATGCAAGTCAAACACGTAAAAGATGTTGCTCAAGCTCAACCTTCACACAAAACATTTTTAGCAAGTTGAGAGATGGAAACACTCTACTGAAAGCAACTACTACCTAGTAGCTAGCGGTGGACTACTGGACTGGAGCAAACAGCTCACATTCACCAAACGGAGAAACTAGTTACTGTAACTGTTTTGAGGCTCTATTCTATGATCACTCAGGTTCGAAAGCCGCTGATCAAATCATGCTACTCTGCGCTCTGATCCCATACCAAAGAGCATTAGAGCAAAGGAAAAACAGAAACACGAGCAGAGGAAGCGAGAGAACTGGCACAGCCTGAGTTTCTCCGAGGCCGAGTGAACAAGAGAGAGGGAGAAGCAAATGGAGGGATCCAGCTAACCTGGCGCTTCATGTGGCGCTTGATCCCGAAAGGCGAGTCCATGGAGGCCCCACCTCCCGACGGTGAGCTCCCACGTGCGCCGCGCCGTGCGCGCTGGCCACCGCAGTCGTCACCTCGCAGCAGGTCACGGGCGCCCTGTCCGGCCACGGCTCCTCCTCCTCCTCGCGGCCGCTCCCGCCTCCCTCCTCTGGTCCCCGGCCCCGACCCCGACAGCAGCGGCGACGCCTCGTCCTCCTCCTCTCCCTCTCCCTCTCCCGCGTCCGACGCCGGCTGCAGCGTGCGGCAGTTGAGGAGCAGGCGAGAGGAGCGCTCCGCCGACGCGGCAGCCGCCTGCGCAGCAGCGAGGACGGCGGGCATCGAGGCGCTCTCGGGATTCGCGGCGGCGCGGGCGGGGAGCAAGGATTTGGGCGATCGCGAGGGACGGGAAGGCGTTGAAGTGAGCGACGGGGTTGAGGATTTGTGTTTGTGTAGAGCTTTTTATTTTGTGGAAGGGGCCCATTTGTAAATTCTGCAAAGGGTTACAACTTGACAAACTGAGCTAGGCAGGCAGCCAGGTTTTTATTTTTGTCCGTAGTAATGATGATAACAATATAATAATTCCTTTTACAAGAAAAACTATCTTTCTCGTGACGTAGAAGAGAGTTGTATGTCAATTGGTACGGTGACGATGAAACTGTAGCTTGATCAGAAGTGATAGATAGTGCGCGTGTTTGTATAGTTCTTGTGAAACGTGTTTTTATAGTTCTTAATGAAACGTGACAAAGCGTTTGATTGCAATATTTGAAAAAGCTGAAATGGACCGCTCAGTGTGGTCTGAGCCACAATCATGTAGTCCTTCTGTCCCATTACACAAAATCAAAAATAACACAGTTATCTTCAAAAATTAAAAATTATCTTTTATAAAAACCATCATTTGTCTTACTACCAGTGGATTATATTTGGATAGATGAAAAACAATTTTGTGAACATAGATCTGATATTATTTTCATAAACTTAATCAAATTCAAAGAAAACAAAGTATAGTTGCATGTGGTGAATTACTCGATAATAGTAACAATAACGATTGGAAACAATAATTCTACGACTTGATGAGAAAAGCGAATATAGTTGGAGTCGATTTGATGATTCAAGGCAAAAAGACTCTGGATGGGCGCCTTACATTTCAAAAGAAATCGTTAGTGGCAAAGTTATAGTGTAATATTGAGTGGGGACGACTTATATGTTAGGAGAAATGGACCGAGTGAGTTTAGATCATAAGAGTTATAAATTATTATTTAAGAGAAACAAGTATAGTTACACAGTGAATTACTCGATATAATAGTAATAATAACGAATTGGATACCATAATTCTACGTGTCTTGATGAGGAGTAAACGAATATGGGAGTTGATTATGATTCAGGCAAAGACGGATGGACCGCCTATACATTTTAAAGTGGTAGTGGCAGCAAGAAGTTATAGTGTAATACTGAGGCAGACGACCTTGCAATGTCGAGAGAAGAATGACCAGTGAGTTATGATGTATAAGAGTTATAATTTTTGTCATTATACTTTTATTTGTAAGCCAATGGCTATCTTTAACTATCATGATTTTCTAAAAACATGAACAGGTTAACATCATAGAGATTTATGTTTTTGTAGCTGGAAGCACGAGCAAGCCTCTACTGGATATGTATTAAAAGGAGTTGGGTAGTTTGTGGGGAGAAACAACCGAATGATGAAACGACAAGAGACCAAACGATAAAACCTGTATTGCCGTCGTCGGCAGCCGTCCACGTAAGGGACAGATCTGAAGTGGCAGTGCCAATGCGTGCCCGTTTGTGAGTGACCTCAACAAATCCGCAATTGGATGGATGATGAATGTTGATCCAGAAGCTTATCGACTATCGACTGTGGCGTGGCCCATGTGGGGACGCGTGGGCCCAGGATGACAGGGTGGATCACATGGGGGCGTCTATTGGTCGCTCGCTGCTTGCCCGCGGCAGCATGAAGCGGGGCAACAGGCCGCCCGGCGAGGAATGATTGCTGGCTGCTACAGCACGATTTCTCTAGCCACACGCCGAGAGTCGAGACCGACTTGTGGGTTCGCGTCATGTGGGACCCGATGGCCGCCTGTGGGTGCCTTTGGGGCCCGTATCCTGTGGAGTTTTGGTGTGAGGACTGCGTACGCTTGTGGGCCGACAGACAGCATTGCGCTGGACTGCGTACGCTGCGTCTGAAAGAACATGTGGGCTATTTGCGGTGGGCCGCATCAAATGATTTGGTCTTCTTCTTGATAAGCAAAGGCCAAGGTAGGCCAAGGAGTTTTGAAACTAATAAGTCGCTTTCGTCGCCGAAACTGCCGAAATTGATTTCCTCTATGAACCCCAAATCAGTCAAAACCACTCTGTTTTTTTTGAAGCGCGCGGTTGCGCGTTTTCATAGTCAAAACCCTCTGTAACTTTTAAGCCGTTTATCTTACCTCCCTTGACCATTGTGCTTGATTTTGATTGAAGGTGGTGTTGTCGATTTTGAATTGAAAACCCTGTTATAACCATTCATGGAGACAAAATGAATGGTTTTAAAAGTTAGGGAGGTGTTTTGCATGGTTTTTGGTGTTTAGGGAAAAAACAAACTTCGCAAAAAGTTGTGAGATAAATGGGATGATTTTGCAAGATTTATAAGATGTAATTTATACTTTTTCCTTTTGAAAAGTTCTTCTTGGAAGGAAATAAAGCTCGTGAGGTTCTTAAGATCACTTTTATTTTGGAGGGTATTAAAAAAAATAAGTGCCTTTTCGTAGTTGAGGCACACCCTGTGGCTAGTCGTTGATCTAACCTGCAGGAGTAGTTGGTAGCCTCAGCTCTCAAGGCACTCTTTGACTGTGTTTTTTTTGCTTGTCAGGTAGCTGGCACGGCTGCTGAGACATTACTGTCAGGGTCTCACGGCTCAGGGCTACTACAAGTTCAACGCCGGCGCTGTTTTTAGCGTATTGCTGCTAGCTCATCGTAGATTCTTACTCTTACCACACCTGGCTTGCTTATTTCTTGTGGAGAATTCCAAGAGAACCGCGCAGATCAATCGATAGGCGTAAGGTGTAGTTGAATGTGAACGAGAGCAGAGCACGCGCGATGAGATCTCGATGATACGTGCCTGCCTGCCTCCCACCAAACCTGCACGACACACTGAATGTGAATGACTGAATGTGTCATCGCCGCCGACGGAACCATGCTCGTAACGTCATCGGGGAAGGAAGGAAACCGATGTAAAAACCAGAAGGACACGATGGACTACACGTACGTACACCCTCGCCGCAACAAGTTCAGGTAACAGGACAAAACCATAGTCCACGTCCCGTTCGTCATCGCAGTTGTACATATGTGTGTTACCGTCGTCTGCTCCTGCCCATCATTTCGCGTTTTTCATACTAAAAATAACACGATGTGCCCGTCATGGGTGGGTAGACATATACTCAACTAATAGCATATAAAACGTGTATCTATACCATTAACAAAGCGAGAAAAATTCGCCAATTTTTTTTCACTTTTTTCCTTCCCTACAAGTTCAACACTTTTTCCGGATATAAATTTTTTGAGAATGACACAAGATAACGCGCAGACACACAACACGAGACGCAAAGACACTCACCGCTATGAACACACGAGAAACCCTACCCCATATGAGCACCCAAAGGACCGAGCACCGCAGACCGAGATTCTCGTCACCATTGGCGCTTCGTCGTCGACGGAACGCCGCTTACCACTTAATGCATAACGCCGAAAATCCGTGAAAAGATGTCAGGGAAAGATGCGCGAGCACCGAATTTGAACCCGGTGGATAGCTGGCCCCACTTGTCCGCCCTACCATTGGACTACAAGTAACCCGCTTTTTCGATATAAATTGTGATGAGAAATCGTGCTGTTGCTTTATTTAGACGTTTCTTTCAGCTAGAGGAGTCTTTTTAGCTTTCGAATTTTGGTCGTGTCCGTGTGTGCTTAGTGCTGACTCAAAAAGTATTATCCTTTCTGTGGGTCCATGATTTGTTTTTTTCACTGTCTTTGGTTTTATTTGGCAATTGGGTGCAGCTTCAGGGGTATACATAAAAAGTGTCGTGGACCGTTCATCTTATTCAAAAATTTAAGCAAATAATAAAAATAAGTCATAACAAAAAAAAATAATATTTTTTTTTTTTAAATCTACCTACTAATAAAAGAGAAAATTTCTCTTTTCACCTTTTTTTTCTACATGCCCTCCTCCGTCGCGACGCATACACCTTGGTACGCTAAAGTATAGAGGCGAGTCAGTATCCATACCACGACTCATCATGAAGCGAACCGATGTAAGGAATCGATCTCTTACAGAATCAATATGAATCATGCAATTTTTGAACCATTTGAGTCCTCATTGTGGACTACCACGGAACTCAAGAGGTATAAGAGTATATATAGAAAACCAAATAGATCGTGGCACAAGAGAACCCAATCGAGAACCGAATCAAAGGCAATTTGAAGCACCAAAAGAGTTCCACGTACCGGCCCACATCGGTTTTGCTACAACGACGCCTTAATGGCCTCGGGTGCCAAGGCACAGGTCGGTGGGAGGGGACTGGCGACTCCCAGCAGCTAACAACGAGAATCACCGGGGAACGCGGGGAAAATGTTACGCCGGATCTAGGTGGGTCCTCCACAATTCTGCACTTTCCAATAGAATGACGGTATATAAAGGGGTATTTTAATTACATACATTCGGTTTTAATACGACACAAGACATTGTTATTTTTGTTAACATTAACGTAGGTCATATAGGTCATGATCATCACAAAATATGTGCCATTCAGGTTATCATTTTGCATTACCGTTAATATTTTTTCTCCGTTGCGTATACGGACATATTTGCTAGTAAAAAACAAAAGAGTTAAATGCATGAGTAACTCCTAACCTTGTCAAAGGATACCACCCATGTGTCGTTCACATTATCATCTACAAGCTTATTTGAAATTTACAATAGTTTGACTTTGGCTACAGCTAGAATTGCGTATCTTTGGAAAGGAGGTGGCAGATGATTAATGACAGTACAACAAAAGCTCTAGGGAGGAGTTCATCACCCAAAAAACAGAGGGAGGAAATGTCAAACGTGCACATACGGTACGGGCACAACACACGGTGGCCAGCTCGAGTCGGAAAATGGAAAGAAGAAACAGAACAAGTCTACATCTTCTGTTCCTATGCTTGGCTCGGCCTCGGCACACTCCTTTTCTCCTTGTGGTGGAGGTTTGATTTTGAAACAGGCATCATTCGCATCCTCGGTGGAGTCCACCTACATCATCCCGATGGTAGTGGCGAATCCTCCTAGTCGTCGGTCGTCGCCGCCCTGGCACCCTAGTCTACGGGCCTTCGCCTACATGTTTTTTTGCGTAAAGATTCATAGGAGCTCCATGGCTTCGGTAGCGGTAGGGGGTTAAGCCCCCGCCTCACTGTTGGATCCGCCACTAATGTCTGAAGTACAACTAAATAGGCAAATAATGTGTGGTGCACACAAATTAACAATCAATTGTTAATTCATGAAATCGAGAGAAGAACGGAGCTCCTCTCTAGCTTCAACGTGGGGACACTAGCAAGATGCTCGCCCGCGGAGTCGCCGGCAATCTCCTCAGTAGGGGATGACCGCGAGACACAAGGCGTAGATGGACTCGAGATCCACGGGTGGCGCGAAAGGGCTCCAAGTTGACTCCAGCGAGGGCGAAGCTCAGAAGTGGAGCCAGCGTCGAAGTCTGCCTGTAAGCTCGAGACGGAGATTCGGCGTCAAGTCTGCTTGGACAAGGTTCTCAGTCTACGAGGCGAATTTGGAGGTGGAAAACTGCATGCCTATAGCACCACATCTACAGAAGAAAGGACCCTACTCCCAGCCCAATCCCAAAAAGTATTACTGCGACAATTCACCAATCGTGGGCGTCCATCTTGATTTGGAACAGAGGGAGCCATATTGGTAAGCGAGGCTATGGATTCAAGCAGGTTTCTTGAACAAATCAAACAAAAAATATGCACACTTTCATTTCCTCGTCTTCACTACCAGAGAAAACCGCGGCTTCAATTCATCAAGTATGCTAAGAGCATCTCCAAGAGTTGTAATATTTTTTTTATAAAACCTAGGTGTTTTCAACTCCTAAAAAATTGGGATGAAAATGTGAAAAAAAAAACCGTCCTCTATCCTAAATAATATTATTTATTATAGTAAACAAATTCGTCATAAACTATATCTTTTATAGTATAGCTATCTGGAGTTTAGAATAGTTTGACTTTGGCTATAGCTAGAATTGCGTCTCTGTAGATGAGGAGAACAAAGCTCTAGGGATGAGTTGATCACCCAACCAAGAGACGGAGAAATGTCAAACGTGCACGTACGGTACGGGGCAACACACGGTGGCCAGCTCGAGACGGAAACAAAACTGCGTGCATCCTCTGTTGTGTTCTTGGGCGCTCTTTTTTCTCCCTCCTTGGGGTTGGGTGGGGTTTTGGTTTTGAAACGGCCGCCCCGCAATCCCCTCCCCGCAGACGTATCGATTCCCCCAACCCAACCGCGAGACTTGTCATCTTCTTCTCCCCTCGGCAATTGCATTGCATTCGCACGCACGCACGCACGGCGACCCCAACCGCCCGCGCCCAGTACAACCCCAGGCGCCTCCGATCCGATCCGATCCTCCTTCCTGCTCCATCGCTTGCTGTTGCAGTTGCAAGGTCATGGCCACGACCACGCACGGTGCGCGTACGTGACGTGCGCTCGTGCATGCGCGCTCGATCGGCCACGATTACTAGCGCGCCGTGCGGCCGTGCCACCACCACCACTGGGGGTCTACTGGGGTGGGGAGTGGGTTGTGGGGTGATCCATCTCGGATTGCAACGCGGTCGGTCGTGCATGGCCGCCATCCCCGCCGATCGAGGATCACCGCAGTCTAGTAGCTACCAGTTGGTTGGTCTGGGCGAGCGACCGACCGACCGATCGATCGATCTAGCAACAATGGTGGGCGTTGGCGTGGGACGTGACGCGGGCGTGGATGCCGGTGCCGCCAGGGCGCAGGCGGCGCTGGAGGTGTGCGCGGCGTCGGCGGCGTTCGCCTACTGCACGCACCGCCGCCGCCGCCGGTCGTCGGCGAAATTCGTCGACTGGTACCTCGTCCTCGCGGTGAGCAGCACTTCCTTAATTCGTCCCTCTCCACTCCCTCTGGCTCTGATTCAGTCATTGGATCGCCCATTCTGAGTCGTCGTTTCGGTTTTGGTTCGTGGGAAACGCGCAGATCGGCGAGGCCGCGTCGGAGGACGCCGTAAGGAGGCGGTACCGGCAGCTCGGTGAGCACCATCCACGACCTCGCCGCCGCGCCGTGGAGGCAATCGCTAATGGATGGCTGGCTAATTACTGTAACTAACAACTTATCGCATTTTTTTCCAGCGCTGCAGCTGCACCCGGACAAGAACAGACACCCTAAGGCGGAGGTGGCGTTCAAGATCGTCTCCGAGGTATACCGTACCACACCACCCGCGTTCCATTCCCCAATGAGTTTCTAATGAATTCTTTCTGTAATGTCGTCCCTCTCGTCCTCAATCCTCGTGACGCGCTTTCGCCTCGTCTACTTTGGATTGGAATCGCATCCTTTACTTTGGATTGGAATCTCCATTTCTATGATCTACTCCAATTTATTTGTGTTCTTCAACCAAGTCAAATTTTGTCAGCATTTGTTTGTCTCAAACCATATCAAATCTTGAGGATATTTATTTCATACACAGTATATTAGTGGCTTTTTTATATGTGTATGGTCAAATTTAAGATTATTTTTGCATCTATAGAGGATAGATGAACACCGGCCACGTCTGCGTGACTGCGTCTCCAACCCGTCCTGTGGCATTGCATCGCATGCATATGTTGGATGCAGATGGATGAGATCGCCATAGTATAGTCACGGATACAGCTCACGACTGTTAATGGAGTCCTCCACTCCACAGCGTCCCTGCCGCCAGGGTAGCTACTCCTTACGCGGCCGGCCGTCGTGGTCCGGTCCGGTGCGACGCGTCGCCGCCGGCTGCCCGTTCGCGTGCCAGCGCTTCCAATCAAACTCGTCACGCGCCGCTGTTACTGCCACCACCATGACTCCTAGCATTATTTACAGCACTCATGTGGAGTGGCCTCTAATAACTAACTCATCTCTGCGTGCAACGCATGCAGGCGCACGCGTGCCTGACGGACGCGGAGCGGCGGCGAGCCTTCGACGCGGAGCGGCGAGGCAGTTTCTGCGCCGCGTGCCACGACCGCCACGCCGCCCGGTGGTCCCAAGCCGCCGACCCTCCGCGCCGCGACCAACCATCAGGCGTCGGCGGCGCCGGTGTCCAGGAGCAGCAAGGCGGCGCGGGAGGCGCAGCGCCGGCTGCGTGACGAGTGCCGGGTCATCGACGGCTGCCTGCGAAGATAACGACGCCGCGGCTCGCGCGTGTCGCCGCCAGTCGTTCCCGGTCTTCGACCCCTCCGACGTCGCCGATTCCCGGACTACCCGCACGTCCGCCCGCCGCCGTTCGGGCTCGGCGGCGCGGAGCTCCGGCGGTGCGACGAGTGGATTGGCCGCGCGGCGGTGGATCAGCATCAGCAGGCCATGAATCGGAGGTGGTGCAGAGATGGTGGCGAGTCGCCTGTGTACCAGATCAGGACGGCGGCGACAGAGTGCACCGAGAGGCGTGCATGGTGAACTCGTCACAGTATTAGCATGAGCAGCAGGGATTTCTTTGTTTTGTTTCATTCTTTTTCCGGTTTTTCAGCTCAAAGGAAGTATCAAACCAGATTTAGATCAGAAATTCTCCTAAGGATACAGAACAAGCAAAGAAAAGCATTACACCATTCTCTTGTTGACATGAACAAACTTTTTTTTTTCTGTCGAAACGAGACCTCGTCGCAATGTAGCTTCATGGCGTCACGATTTAGCTTCATGGGACCGAGAAATATGATCTATCACAAACGCACTCGATCATAGTTTGTTATTCCCCATAAAATAACTCCAATAACCTCATGAACTATTACCATCATGAACAATGTTAAGCGTTGCTGCATTACTGCTGTGGCATGAACATCAATAATGCTGAGCAACATCTATATAAATAACTCAAAAATCGTTAGTTTTTTTTCTTATGCAAATGCATCTATCATAAGCACCATTTTGCATTCATCCATAGCATACATTCATCATATGAGTTCATCGCATCAGAAATAGCAGAGCTACATATCTTCATGTTCGATCATGTTCGATCAGGCATGAAACTGACAAAAAGAGCAAAGAGCTTTATATATTTGTGTTACCAATTGAGCCTGCAAACATGAAAACATCAGCGTCAAAAGATATGTATAAAAAGTCATAACTCTACATCTTTATGTCACCTAAAAATTAGGCATAAAAAATAGAGTGATAACAAATTAAGAAGAGGAAAAAAGGGGAAAAGATGATAAAGCACACGTACTTGTCCTACTGCGTGTCTGTCTCGACCTCTGCATGTCCCATGCCCCCGTCGAGCTTTTCCATGATGCCTCACCTTTTTCTTTTTTAGTTTCCTTTTATTTTTAGTCTCCTTCCACGACAGTTTCCGGTCCCCAAGCCTGCAGCAACGTGGCACCACTCCTGGTGCTCGTACGAAAGCGCCGCCTCCCCTGGAATCCTGTGGTATGAGTCGCATCTTCAACCTCCGGGTATAGTTCCAACCATATCAATCGGCCGTCGGTGTGCTCGTGCCTCGTCAACTCAACGGACCACCTTCAACCTATGCTTTGCACGGTCCTTCGCCGGGTGCGTGCGTCTCGACGCCCTGCGACCCCACCGGCGGCTTCTTCGTCACGAGTCGATCTTGCTGCTATCGTCTGAGTTCTAGGACTTGATGTAACATGGTCTTCTTAACGAGGACTTTATTGTAAACAGGACTGTTGTGACAATATAAAATATATGGGTTTGTTGTCAAAAAAAAAAAAAAGTCATGGGGCTGTTTAGTTGGTGAGGTGAAAAATCTTGGGGTGGCACATCGGATGTTTAACTTGGATGTTGGAAAAGGATTTTTTAGATACTAAAAACTAATTTCATAACTCGCCTGGAAGCGGCAGAGATGAATCATTTGGTTACCGTAGCACACTTAAGGATAATCATGTGGACTATTGTAGCACTTACGCTAATCATAGAGTAATTAGGCTCATCATTGACAACTAAATTATGAAATTAGTTTTTGTTTAAACTATATTTAATGTGTTCATGCGTGTGTGGAAAAATTCGATATGATAGGTGATGGTGAAAAATTTTGGAAACTACACATGGCTTTATTGTGGAAAAAATTGATGTACTTAGTGCGACGATTATGAATGGGGTTAGCAGATATATAGAGACGTTAATATTGTCACAGTAGATAACAGTCGCAGAAATAATCGAGACTGCAACCAACAACACTCAACCATAGCGTGTGTGACGACGGCTCGATACTGAACCTTGGCCTTATTGTCGCCCAATGCTTGGCCGACTAGAACACCAGGTTGTTACACAAGAAGACACAAGGCTTTACTCGCGGTGCTACAAGCTTTCTAGTTGAATTCTTTTTTTTTTTTTTTTTTTGGCAACAGTTTTGCGGATTTTTTATTAGACGAGAAAAAGAACTTTACATAGTCACAACTCAACTCTACTCCACTCGGAAACTACTTCCACCATTAAATAAAACCACTCTAAAAACACCATCTTAGCATGCAGGCTGGCGCTGACAAAACAATAAAAGGGTAAAACCAAAACCAAAAGAACATAAGAAAGTCTATACTTGGACACCTGTGTTTGTTGCAAAGTGATGTTGCGCGATGTCATCCTTGCAAAGAAAAGCCACTCGTTCTGCGTTCATCGTTTTTTGTTAAAAAGTTCTCCGGTTCCTCTCTTTTCATACATGCCACCATAAATTAAAACTCATCAATCGAGTGGCATTTGCGGGCGCCCGAAGGGGTACAGGTAATCATTATACCATCAACTCAATGTTGCCAATACCCATATATTGATCCTGGTAGACTTACTGTATTCATCCCTTCAGATTGTGCCATCTCTTTATGTAGGACCATACTTGTTGCGTGAAAGTGCAATCTTTGCATAGGTATGTTACAGTTTACGGTTCTATGCGCAAAGTTTACTGATTGGATCATTGGGCGATTTCGTTTCGCTAGATTGTTTGCAGTTAGTATGTTCTTGTGCATTAGTGTCCCACAATTTGAGTTCTTGTAGATAGTGCCTAGCGAGACAAATGATCATGGCCCCAAGAGGCAGGAGTCAAAACCGAGCGCCCGAAAGTGATGCCGGCTCCCAGACAGCGACTCTAGCTAGGAGTCAACCAAATAGCTCCTCTGAGGCCGATGAAGGCACGTGACTTGACAAGTAAAGGCATACAAAACCTACATTGTCTCTAAAACACAACTTTGAACTCTGTTATTATAAAAATATTTATGAAAATGTGATATATGTATAATTTTATGAAAGTATTTTTTAAGACAAATATATTCATATAATTTTCACATTTACAAACTCAACAACTTATTGATGATTTATATTCGAGCCATTTGCAAGAGTGCCCTTGTTTTGAGGGTCTAATTGTTTGTTTGCCCTCGTTTTTTAAACTTTGTAGGTATTCCTCTGTTTTAGTCTTCCAATTGCATGGTTGCCGCTCAAAAGCGTTCAATATGATCTCAAAGCGAGGGGAAAACAAGGACAACCATGCAATTGGAAGACTAAAAGCAATGGCAAACATAGATTTTAAAATTTTTTTTTGAAAAAATAAGGGCAAATAAGCCATTAGACTTTAAAACAAGGACAATCTAGCAATTATCCCTTTATATTCCCAATATTTGGCCCAAGCTTTATCCAAAATGACTTACTTTACCAATCAGGAGGGCCCTTGTTGTTCCACAAAGCGATGCCACAATGATCTTGACATGTGGGCCTTGTTGTTCCACAAAGCGAAACCACCAATTAAAATGAAAGGATGGATGAAATGGTTTTGATAGGTGAATGCTCCGGCAGTTTTCAAAGTAAAAATTGGAGTTTACATCTGTTTAGTTTAGAGGGAGTTAATTGTTTCAAGGGGACAAAGATAAAAAATCAGAGTTCATATTTGTTTCATTCAGAAGAGTTACTGCTTCAATTCTTCTAAGAACTTCCTAGTTTTCCAATACTTTGTGATTTATATACTAGAAAGAAAATATGCCAGTAGCGTTGCAATGGGAGAAACTAAGCTATCGAATATTCATAACAAAATGAGAATATGAATGATCTTTGAAAAAATAAGATATGGAATATTTATGTAAAATGAGAATAAGAATACTTGAAAGATACTTATATTTTATCCTCATATAAAATCTAGAAGTAATTTTTCATGATCATAACAACCATAATATATAATATAAAAAAATTAATATTGACAATATGTGAGATCTATAAAATCGATAATTTATTTTTATTTAAATTGACCAGAAGTTAGTCTTTCATATGTACTTCATCACCTCACTGCAGGTGGCATCGTTGGTGTAGCTATGGAGACATTGTTGGCGTCCGTGGTCGCCACTGTGCCCAACAGCGTTGTTGCTGTAGACGCGAAGCCAACTCGCTTCCGTCTTGTGCGTAGATATGTTAAATTAATGAAGAAAGAAAACAAAATTAAAGCAAGAAAAAGTACAGTGTTATATACATGAGATCATGCATACGGTCATCTAGTAAATTTGCTTTTAAGATGCAAATTATATGCGAGCAACACCAGACGACTAAGGTTTGCTTTATACCTGCAGTAGATTTTGGACGAGTGGATGTAGCAGCCAGGTGTTAATCAAGACAGCGTGTGCATGCTGGGAGCGTTGCTGTGATGATTCCGGGCCTCCGGCCCATCAACATGGAAGCCATGGAACTCGCTTGGTCCCGGTAAAGCAGCGGACAAAGACTTGGGCACCTGTGCCTAGGGTGTGCCTAGGGTGGCGGCTGTTGCCCTCGTCGAAAAAGATATGGACGGAAAATAAATCACGTAGGCCAGATATGGACGTAGGTATACAGTTGGATGTTTTTTTCTATAAAGCTGATGACCGAAGGTGAAAAAAATGGTGAACGAAAATTTTTCTCTTTATTAGTAGGTGTAAATTACAACAGCATATAAAAAAAACAACATCGAACTTGGACATAAATGATCTCAAAACATAGCTTAAGTTGTCATCTTCATTTTTTTTAACCTTAAATTATTCATTTGGCTTTCAACTAACAGAAGCAAAGCGAATGACAGAGAAGGGTGCCTTCAGATTTAAAAAAAACAACTATAATAAAATCCTTATTTGCCTTCAAAGGAGGACAACATCAATCTTCCAAAAAGAAAAATACAGATAAAAGGAGCATTCAGAGTTTAAAACGAAAAAAAAAAATACTGGATCTGGTTTACTATCCTATTATAAAGTTTACAGCGGACTGACGTACACTCGAACGAGTGACTTAACAATTTATGGACAGAACGTGCTCAAGCGACAAAAACCTATCCATATCCCTTACACAGAACGGATGGCCCTTGAGCCATTCCTGACGCAAATTGGTCCGCACGCATTAGTCATTTCTGAACAACCTTAGGTTCTGGCACTTTAAGGATGCCAGCATCAACCAGTGGCTGCAGCTCAGGTTTTACAAGATCCGTGACCTCCTTATTTGGCGATTCCAGGAAACCTGCAACCACCTTCGAACTGCAACCAGATGTCCAAAACATAATTTGTTAGGTAGATCAGTAACACCATGTAACTATGCAGGAATATGTTGAATTGTTACAAGTTCAGAGCCAATAATGGAAAAAGGGTTAAACATCAGGACATAATAACACTAACAAGCTACATCTGCATTGCATGAGTTTTTGAAGCACGAGTACATGGCAATATGGCATCACACTGAGAAGACATAGTACCTGTGTCCTTCAGCCCATATCTTGCACTTCCTTCAAGAACCTTTCTCAGAGAGTGAATGCAAACTCTGGACAGTCAATTATCATTCTTCTGATTACGGCTGGAAAAGAAGTTCTCAAATGCATGCTCAATATCTTCAGTCTTTGGTTGGGCTGCATCAGACACTATTGCATCATGCAACATGTGGATCCTATCAGTGAGACCCTCAAAACATTGTCTTGACCACCAATAGCAATCTTCAGGTTTCAAAATAGCACCACGCAATTCAAGTCAGGATAGTCATGAAATTTATATAGCAATAATAACAGGGGGAAAACTACAGGTAGGTTTGTATTTAGCATTATGTACATAGTTATTCTCCTATCGACTCAACACTTCAAGACACTAGGAACATACCAAAGAAAGTAGATTCCATTAACTGATACAGATTTCCACATTAGAGAATCAATAACCGGAGGAACACATAAAGGTCCACAAAAGTCATCATTTATCGGTCCAATTTTATACTTCAAGATAAGATTAATATGGAATGGGCGATCATTATTATTATTAGAAAAAATGGTTATATTTCAAATCAATGCTATAAGGAATTTTTGGACTTTC
The DNA here is from genome assembly GCA_015847255.1 of Hyparrhenia diplandra. Classification (NCBI taxonomy): domain Eukaryota; kingdom Viridiplantae; phylum Streptophyta; class Magnoliopsida; order Poales; family Poaceae; genus Hyparrhenia; species Hyparrhenia diplandra. Next base: position 24,234 of record JADLZK010001738.1, read on the forward strand.
TACATTAAATTAAGATGGCATGGACAATGGTCATCATTTGGTAAAAAAAAAGGTTATTGTACAAATCAATGTTGTGGTAAGGAATGGCTTTGGTAGAAAACTGCAGAGAAAAAAGGAGGTTTATGCCGTACTAAGGACAAAATGAATATCAAGATCATGATGGCAAAACGAAGTTACACATCAAAATCATAAACAGTAAAGTGTTCTCATTTCCATGGAGCCATGGATTGTAGATCACCTCATATAATACTTCTTTGCCAAAATTTGTTGAAGTAATTCTCCAACATTTTCAAGGCATGATTGGATGAGAGCCTGCAAACAATTTTTAAAAAATAAAATTAGGAGGACGGAATCAAGTCATCTAACTTCATGAGATGCTTATAAGGACAAAATGTTTACGTCTCCTCTAGGTGCTTGAAGCGTGTGGCCTACTAATAAGTTAGTGGATCTTATTTAAGAACCCACGTGTATTGGTGGGACTAACTTTTATAAGGGCATGCTTAATGATGTAGTATTCTTTCTCTTTAAGCACTAATGCAAACAGGAGCGAATACAATCCCAAATACATCAAGAGCATTTCATATTTGGGTGCCATTATTATTTAGTAAGTATGCTACCACTACATAGAAAACAGAATTCCATCGAGATAAGTGCAACCACAAGAAGACAGGCTAAGGCACAGAAATATAATCAGAATCACTGGTACCTTCAGAAACAGAAGGGCAATAACCTATCCTATTTCAAAAGGATACTGAATAGTCATTACGCAGACAAAAGGGTGGATACAGAAGCAATGCCGCAGGTGACCTACTATGGCACATAACATACTCTCCTCTTATTTTGCTTCCTTTCTATAACCATTCACACAAAACATTATGAACTGAGATCAGCAGCCTGGAATTACAGTTTTAGTGATTAAACTATATCTACCCGAGCTGCAAGAATTAACACACTTTTTAACAGAATGATATGTTCTTTAATAGATGCGGGCATCACCTCGGCCAGACCACTTTTGACCAACAGTTCATGTAAGCCTTTGTAATGGATCCTTCTTGCTCTCAGACACAATTTGCATGCCTTCTAAGCCATTGGGATCTTCATCAGTCACACCATCAACGTCATTTTCTGATGTGTCAACCTGAATCAGAAACATCAACTATTTAGGATGTCTTCCTCAATAGAATACTTGGAGATGAAGGAGTAACTTGCCTCTGTTGGACTAAGAGAAGGCGCGTTGTAGTTCAGACAAGCCAGATCATCTGGAGAAAGATAAGCGTGAGCAAAAAGGATGAAGTAGTTGCAGCAATGGTCGTCTCCCATTCTGTTCCAGCAAGTAGATCCATTAGTAATAGACTAATAGTCTTAAGTGTACAGGTTTACAAAAAAAATAGATACAAGATTAACTATTAGGGAAAAACAGAAACTATTACCTTGTCAAAAATGAGTTGCGTTAAATTTTTGCCAGCTCTTGAATGACAATCTACCAGGACAACAAATAAAAAAAAAAAAATTGTTAGTGTCACCCGTTTCTAACTGCTTGCAACAAGAGGCATGATTCTCACAGAAAGCAAAGTGTAGGTGCTAACCAACCTTAGAAACAAGCTTTGTGTCATCAACAATGGAAATAATGGAAATAAGGAACTGGACAAAAAAGAGATGTGTTAGCAGAGGACTGAGGGTAATCGAATCCATTTGCAAGAACTTGAATCTTGTCTAGAAAAGGGAGAAATGCTTAGCATATCACAATATTTCCCAATTTAAGAGCCAAAATACTTGTAAATAAATACAGTCATTACTCACAAGACATCCAAAATCACTTAAAGCAAGCTTCATAATGTGCCCCTTCAAACTTTTAATAATCTTCTTCCTGTCCTGAAATACATTGCCATGTCCATTTAGTCTTCTTGATGAAGACAGTACATACAAGCAGAAAATAATAAATATGCAATAAGGAGTACTTGGTACAGTGTAGTGCATAACTGCACAATCAATTTGCAAAGATATAGGCACCACAAAATTTATAAAATAAACCAGAACTGAAAAAAGCAGTGGATAGTAGCGGATAAAGTGATTGAACTGGAGTAAATATATAATAAGAACCTGTACAGAAATACCTTTGCACTGCCATGCTTGAGGCAACTAATTCCTAGTTTTAATCCTTCCCTTGTCTGCATTATCCTAACGATAAGTGGCTCTTTCGACCTTTTTTTTCTTAGCTTTTGTTTTCTTTGGTAGCTCCGCTGGCATTTGATGGTTCATCTCCATCTATGATTAATGCTCCTTTGTAAGAAGGGGATAAGTTGGCAAATAACATCCGAGGCTGAGGTCTACCAAAACAGGCATAGGTTACAATTACAATTTGATAAACTGAATACTTAGTTCACAGAAGAGGGCAGTTAAAATAAGCACTGCACAACACAGGATACAATGCAATTACCTTATCTGCAATTGTAAAAAGTACTCCAATATGGCCGTGTGCACTATTGAATACTCAACATTACCTTTCTCCAAGATTTTATGAATCACAATAGTCATATACTGCAGGACAGATGATATCTGCAACCCAAGCTTGGAAATTGTATCTATCAAACTGGAAAAGGAGTTGAACATTAGGATTTACCACAAAATAAAATCCATGGAACTGTTGTATCTAGAGACAAAAAAAACGTCTCTGGTATGGATAACCAAAGTCACATGAACTTCCCCTATAGTTCTAAGACAGGGAAAAACTACAAAATACATGCTTAGCTGTAGCTTATTACAACTGTTCATAAGATGTTCCGAAAGAATAAATAGCAAGGGGAAATTCTAAAATAAATAACCAGTATTCCAGGATGTATATTGTACGAACCAGCAGGAACTTTGCAAAGTCAGATCCTGGAATAGCTGAAGTTCAGTGGAGTACAGTTCCAGTAACAACTGCCTTTTCTGATGTTTTGTTCCCGTTGAAATGCATAATCAACAACTACAAAAAGAACATATATTTTTTTACAAAAAGAGAGAGAATGTATATTGATGAAACCTTGATTTATTTCTATTGTTTCTTATAGTGTGCACCAACTGGCATGCCAACATTTACTTTGGCAGTTCTCTACACATATAAGAAGAGAAAATGGCGAGATTGCAGCCATTCACTGCAATAATATAATTGAATACACACCCGTAGCTCCTATCGTATGTTGAAGAAGTTTGGCAACACGACCATGAAGAGAAGAGATGAAACTGGCAAACTGTTTTTTAGAAGCTGCAACCGCAAACAGGAGTCATGTTAAGGGTCAGATTAAACTATCATGTAACATTCTAACATAGCCACATGCCCAAGCATGATCTGATCCATATATAAAGTAATATAATAAACGCATTACCGAGTTCTATAAGCTTCTTTACAAGGAAAACCGCATATTTCTTGCGTGAAAGATCGAGCAAATGTGGATGTAGAACATCAAATATAGCATCCCTCTCTGACTGCGAGCACCACTTTACACATGTCTGCCAAAGGCGGTGATCAGCTGATCATAAAGCCAGGACACAGGCAACATAACAAAAACGCAGCAGGCTGACAAATATTGTGTGCTCAGCTTACTTGAAGAACACGTGCAGTAATATGTGATGTGGCAATATCCAAATATTTCCCATCCATTTTCTTGATAGCCTCACTTACTACCCTGGAAAGGTGATAATTATGTCAATGTATGAATGCAAACATAGGATACAAGATGGTGATGCTAGTCCTTACTTGGACCTCTCCTCTTTGCTCACATCGTGGCATCTCATCTTTTCCCACAGTTTCGATTAGTTCCTGCCGTATTCAGGGTCAATCAGAGCAAAAGAGCAGTGAATTTAGCAAACTGACGAAGTTTAATGTCCCCACAAATGTCAGTCAAGGTCGAAGAATTTGTTAATGTTGGTGATCTTAGTGGGGATAACGTCCCCGAAAAAGGCAAAAAAAAAAAAAAAGTTTGGATAGTTGAGCACATAATAGTAATCATCAAAAGAACCATTCAATACCTAAGAGCATCTCCAACAGTGTCCAATAATTTTATCCCAAAAGTCATGAGTTTAGCAGCTCCCAAAACGGTATTGGAATGGAAAAAACATCAATCTCCAACAGTGCCCAATAACTGACTTCGAAAAACTAAATTTGGGTCCACTGGAATAATTAGTTGGCCGGGTAGTTGATCCGGGCGCGGCGACTTCTCCTCGTGCACGCTGATCTCCACTGTCGTCGCGGACTTCTTCTCTCGCCGGGCGGTAACGCCCGTCGTCGCAAGTTTCAGGTGTGCGGCTTCGGGCCGATCTCAGGCACACCCGACGGCGGCCATTGATCGTTGGCCATCGACTTTGCATCAACGGCGGGTTCATCCCGAACAGGTCGGCCAGCACCCTCCCAACTACCAACACTGCGTTCGTGCTTCTTCGATCATTACCTTTAGGGCAATTAATTTGTACCAGCCTGCTAGGATCCGGTATTGAATAGTCTCATCATCTCAGCTGTTCTCATTCCAACGACGGCGAGAAGATCGATGGACTGAGCGGCGATTTCCTCGGTGTCGGGAGCGGAGGGAGGAACGCTCGCGAACTTCAGTGGCGGCGTGAGGGGAGGCAACCGTCGCGATAGGGAGCGCCGGCGTGCGGGCTTCTCGTCCATCTCGTCCACGCCCACCAGCGGCGGCCTGCCGGAATCCACTGGCGCCGCGGCCTAGACGGAATCCACTTGCATGACCGGCGGAAGAAACTTTCCGCACCCGGCGAACTTTCACAAGGGCGCGAACAAGGATACGCGTGGGATAGGAACAGCGACGGAGTGCGGATATATACGCATCGGTGGGGAGAATTTTTCATGAGCCCAAAGATTGGGAGGTCATATAAGGGTACTGTTGAAGCTGTGTTTTCGTCCCTTTTCCTAAAAAAAAAAACCTAGGATTGGGAGGTCATATAGAATGATTGTTGGAGTTGCTCTAAAGTACGCAAGCAGAACCTAGTTGCAGAAACTAACTATCTGGACATAACTACATACAGGCTGATGTGTTCAGTCCATAGTGGATCGTTCGATCATAATGCACATCAGGCTGTAGCTTTACCTAGAATAATACTATGCCTAAAAACAGGTACTGCAAGCCCCGAATTGGAACATGCGGTGCAGAAAAAATAGCACTGAAGTACCTTCTCAAGGCTGTAATGCTGCTTCCTCTTCATCTTCCTGGCCTCCGACATTTCCTGTCACAGTCAAGCCAGCACGTCAATTTTAGCTCAGACATACAAAGGGGCCTCAGCCCTCGATCGAAGCCCATGCTCCAGCGCTTCCGAGCACAAACGCGCATTTAAGAGAATACCTTGGCCGCCAGGCGCTTCTCCTTGGGGGTAACCGGAGTCTTCTTCCTCGCCACAGACTCGCCGGCGCCGCCATGGGCGGCGTGACCGCCGCCGGCCAAGTTCTTCTTCGGCTTCGCTCCGTCCCCGCCTCCCTTAACTTGCGGCCGAGGCTTGGCCTTCCCTTCCGCGTGCTCGCGCTTGCGCTTCTTCGCGCCCTGGAGATCGCCGCCGCCCGCCATCGCGCGCGCCGCTCGCTGCTCTGCTGTGGCGACGGAGGACAAGGAAGGGGTTTCTTCGCGGACCAGTGGGCTAGCTAGGGTTTATACGAGCTCATCCACCAGTGGGCTGGTACTGGGCCTCAATGGCCGCCGCTTTCGGGCCAGGAATGGCGCGCCTGCAGACAGACGCGTCCAGGTCCAGAAACGGAGGCCCATGTGAGACGACGTTTCGAGGCGTTGGCTTTGCTCGGGCCCAGCACACCGCTGACCAGTCAAATCGCGCTCGGCGAGGGCAATTTCGTCAATTCGTCTAGGGCGGGAAATTGAGGGTTTTCCCGCGGCGGACAGCGCGGGCCTGCTGCGCTTCTGCCGCCAACCCAACCCTCGGATCGGCTGGAACGGGCCGAACAGCAAACAGCGGCGGGGTGCACGGGACGCTGTTTCGTGCGCCGAGCCGCGCAGCGAGGCGGGGCCTCTTCTTTTTTGGGTCCTAGTGTCGGTCTGGCCTGGATCTGATGCGGCGCGGCCGCGCGTGGGCGCCCGTGTGGCTCCTCAGTTCGAATCGAAGTTCAGTGAGGAATTGATGGGCTCCTGTCTTGGGAGCAGGCACCGAAGTAGAAGTGCCATGAACTCCGCCGCCTTCTGGTAACCGGGGCCAGGTATGGCTATGGCTATAGCCTAGTACTACACCTGTGGCTTTGCTTGGAACAAAGAACTAGTGGAAGAGATCTTCACGTGTCCCTATCCTGTCCGGCCAAATTTTTTGGTGTGAAATATCTGAAAAAGGATGTTTTTAGTACAGAAATCGTTAGGGCGGAGCATGAACGCTGCACAGGAACCAAACAAAGCCCCCAATTTGTTTTCTTTTTGGAAACTGAACTACCACTAAGTACAGCACATAGTAAACCAACAACGCTAGATAAATCTTGAGAAAAATATTATTACTGCCCCGTGAAAATCACAAAAATGACTTATTCAAAAAAATCACAAAAATGAGATAACCCAATAGACTTTAAGCATATTTTACCCCTCTCATTGTTGATGTCATACTAGAATTCCGGGTTTTCCTTCATGTTTTTCTAATGAAACAATCGATTCCATATAAACTATTTATGCATTTCATTAAAATTATATGCCCTTGAATAATAGGTTACCACTAGAGGTGAAACGGAGACAATCGGAATGCCTTCTGTATCCATATAAAATGTATGTATAATGTTCAAATTTATAGATTTAGTTTTTAGCATATTTGGATCAGATACTGAATTTAAATAAATATATGATAGCGTTATCCATTCATATTTTATCTGTCATATCATAAAGCAAATTTTGAATTCGATTTTTTTAATTATATATGTACTCACATCCATAGATAATTTAAAATATATTTATACCCTCTACTTTTTTTCTAATTTTTTCCTAAAATTTATACTACCTCTAGTACAAGTAAAAACTTTTGTGAGGCAAAGGCCCGATGGAGGAGGAGGCGAGCTGGTACCAAACCCTACGGCCCAAATTTCCCTGGTTTCCCTCCACGGATTTCCCGTTTTCCCTCCACGTCCACGCCCGCGCCTCATTTTGAGATCAAATCCGCGGCCTTTTTTTCTTCTCTCCTCCCCATTCCACCCGACCACACCACCCCGCACCGCTCTCCACAACTAATCACCTCGGTTCCCTCCACTCGACGCTTCTCCCGCTCCTAACCCCTAGTACCTTCCCTTCTCCCCCGCTCGCTCTCTCCGCCGCCGCCGCCGCGACATCCAGCGGCCAGATCCGCGCAGCAGGGCTGTCCTCCGCCGCGGATCGACCTCCCGATCCGCGCAGGGGGTGGCTGCGGGCGCCGGAGGGCCGACTCGGCGGACTCCGCGAGGCTGGAGACGGAGGAGGAAGGGAGTGGTTCCGCGGTGGTAGATCCGCCGGTCCTTTCGCCGGAGATGGACTCCTCCGTTGAGAAGGTGAGCTCCGATCCGCGCTCGATCTGTGTTTCCGGATGCCGGGTTGGTGTGTTCCCGTTTACTAATCGCGCTGTCTGTCTGTTGAAATGCTCTTCCGCCGACGCTGCAGCAGGGGAGCGGGACACTGGATCGGACGAGCGCCCGCCGGCGTCCGGCGAGACCAGGGCCTGCACCGAGTGCCACACCACCAAGACACCGCTCTGGCGCGGGGACCATGCGGACCCATGGTGAGTAGTATTCCCGATCCCGATCCCCGATCTCGATCCCCGGAACCCTAGCGCGGCGGCTCCGGGGGGGCCATTCCAGTTCCCGATCTGTGATGTCCTCGGCTAATCCGCTCCCGATCTGTGGTCGCAGTCGCTGTGTAACGCGTGCGGGATCCGGTACCGGAAGAAGAGACGGGAGGCGATGGGCCTGGACTCGAGCAGCAAGGCCGCCGGCGGCGGCGGCGGCGGTAACGAGCAGCAGCAGCAGCGGAAGAAGAAGGCCACCGCGGCCGCAGCCGCCGCCGCGGCGTCGAAGCGGGAGAGGGAGAGGGGAGGGAGAAGCCGGACGAGGTCACCGTGGAGCTCCGCGCCGTCGGGTTCGGCAAGGAGGTGGTGCTCAAGCAGCGGCGGCGGATGCGCCGGAGGCGGCGTCTCGGCGAGGAGGAGCGCGCGGCGATCCTGCTCATGGCGCTCTCCTCCGGCGTCGTCTACGCCTGATGACTTGCTACCACCGCACCAGAACCCCCGAAGGCGGTGAGAGGAGGTGACCGCCAGTCGCTGGTGCTGCAAAGCCGCCGCAGATTTGCTCGACGTGCGGCATGATCTGAGCCTCTTTAGAGATCCGTCTCTCTTTACCCCTTTTCCCCCTCTGGATCGATCTCATCTATGCTAAGTTTTCCCTCCCGGCTAAGTACTAGTAGTAGTTCATCAGCAGTTCGAACAAAGCGAGTTAATAATCCGTGTCCGTTCTAGGCTAGCTGCAGCTCTGTTCCTCCCTGTTCTTTCTTTCTTGCTCCCCCCCACCCCCACCCACCTCTAGTTGTAATCCTCCCCTAGTAGTGTGCTAGTAGCTGTCTTGTAACCTTTCTTCTCTTGCAATGTAAGGAGAGATTATGATCATCGTTGCGGCTGTTCTTGCAAGCGAGTGGAGAACAACTGGCCGCCGGATCTGGTGGATTCTGCGGTGCTCCGGCTCGAATCGTGGCCGGAAATGCTGCTGGGGTGCTCTCCAGCTAGCCATTGCATTGCAATGTCGTCTCTCTCTATGCTGGTGTGTCGTGGACTGGTGATGATGACGCCATGGTTGTTTCAGCTGTGCTGTGTGATCTCATGTACGAGCGCGTGGCTGCTTCTGCGTCATGGTTGACTTGCTGATGCTTTCTCTGATGTCGGACTCCTTGTACTACCTAGCAGCTGGCTGATTCACTTGCACGACGCATAGTAGAGCTGATTAAAACCTGCGTGTTTTCTTGTAACAAAATTTGCTTGGTTTCTTGCCAAAAAGAAAAATAAAAATTGCTTGGTTTTGAAAAGTTGAAGAATTCAACCTTTGGATCCGCGTGATTGGTAAGGCCGAAAGTTATGGATAGACAGTCACTGCTGCTGCTGCTTGCGATCGATCTGGTATGATGAAATGGTGAGCACTCACTCGGCAGCAGCTGGGCACGCACCCACAGTGACTGTTTCCTGAAAGGGTGGTTGCGTTCCATCACACTCGGCAGGCTGGGCTCGGAGGGCGGTCAACACTCTCCAGCACGCGCGCAGCTCGGCCGGCAGCTGAGTGCTTTTGCTTTGCACTCACCTGTTGCTCCTGCTCCTCACTCTACTCTCTCGTTGCCATAGCTGGAGAAGCCGGTCCTGACTGAAGTGGAGGCACTGGAAAAGGTTCCCTGGGAAATTTCCTCTTCCGGAGGGTGCATGACGCTCTCCTGGGTCCTCCTGGCCGTGGAATATCTTGTGATGGCTGCTGCTGCTCCATCTTTGTCAGGTCAATCGATGGACCGGCCGAGCCGAGCCGAGCCGATGCTAACAGATGATGCATGGCCCGTGGGCATCTTGCGATCCTGGTTGTTGGGGTGGTTCCGTTTTGTTTTCTCTCGCTGATGATGATGATGAGGAGATGATTCTTGTCTTTGCCCATGATTTGGGGTTTTCCCTGTGTCCAAGCAGCGTCACACGGGCGCGCCGGCGCGGGGCTTGTGCCGTCTGGTATTATTAGTGTAGTAGCCATCGACGGTGACAGCGCTGTTAGTGTTACCACATTCCAAGCAGCCCCATGACCAAGACGACGACGAGTCGACGATGATAGCGTGGCGTGGCGCGTGGTCTGGTGATGCTTTCCTGGTTTCGCCAAACAAGCAACCGGGCCACACGGCTGCTCTCTCGTTCGTTCTTTGGGAGTTTGGGTTGCTGTCACGCTTATCGAAAGGAGTGAGGTGAGGTGAGGTTTTTTGCCCGGCTGGTTGGTGCTCAGCTGGGGGTAAAAAAAAAAAAGTGGGACTTGGACTGGGGTGAGAGCCAGGAGGAGGCGTGGACAGGGCAGGTGGCCACATGGCAGAAGTCTGCCGCCGCGTGGCCACACACGGTGAGCTGTGAGAACGGCAGGGGCAGTCATGGCATGGGCTCATGGATCAATGGCATGTGCGAACTCTGCGCCATCCGTGATCACCATCTCGGTTTGCCTCCGTGGGCCCCCAAAAGGCCACGGGTCATGGGCAGGACGACAGCCATGACTGGCTGACGAGAAAGAGAGGAAGACACACAGCACAGCTCGTTCCTTCCTTCTTCTACCCAAACATTTCCGGCCCTAGTCTACTACCACTGTGATGGTGTGAGCTCAGCATGGCCTGCCCAGCCCAAAACTCAGCATCTGTCTCCTGGACTGGGCCATAGATTGTGTTACAGCCCCGATACCCCCGGTCGGGTCGTGTAGCACAAACACAGTGGTTTTGCATACTAAAAATTAACTCGTCTACAGTGGTTTTGCATACTAAAATTACGCTCCAACACAAAAGGCACGCCGAGCGCGCATTTTTGCGTACAAGCGAAGCGGTTGGCAAAATTGCAGCTTCTCTCTTCTAGCAACGCATCGTCCGGGCGATGGCGGTGGTGGGTCCGCAGGGGCGCGAAGCGAGTCCACGGCCACGGCCCGCACGGCAGCTGACTTGGTCATGGCGGCGCGGCCCGGGCGGGTCCGCGTAGGCTCGCTAATGGGGCGAGGGTTTGAGCAGTATTTTGGGGGCGGGTTTTATCTGGGTACTATTGGGGCGGGTGAAAAACGGGTGATCTTGAAACGGGTTGGGGCGGGTTGGGTTGACGACACAAACGGGTTGGGACGGGTTGGGGCTCTATGGTCATAGATCGGCGCCAAAAGTCATATATCATCTTCCGTCGTGACTTCGGGTTGGGGCGGGTTGGGGCATTGAACCGACGGGGTGGGGGGGCGGGTGGTAGTTAGGGTTTTAAAATATGGGTTGGGGCGGGGTTGGGGCGGTTTAAACCCGTTAGCGTGCCTAGGTCCAAGGGGCGGGCGCGGCGAACGACGTGCGAGGCGAAAGCTTTCCGCACTGACTGCATCTCCACGGGCCACGACGGATTTAGCACGACGACGCACGCAAGGGAGCCGGGCGGTGGCGCCTGCGTCGGATGCAGATGGAGAAGAAGGACCGAGAATTAATTTTGTCAAGAGAGATGGTTTTTATATATCCGGCTTAGCTATTTTTTGGGAAAACTCGGGGACGAAATGAAAAGTTCTTCAACACCGGTAATTTTGCCTTTGCGTTGCGTTGTTGTAGAAGGGAATTTTTAGGGGAGGTGAACTTTGCACCGTGCACCACGCACATACCAGAATAGGTCCTATTTTTAAGGTCAGATGTTGTAGACAGCTGACGTGGCCCATGTACCAAGACCTAGTTTGGGTCCAAGTCATGAACTTTAGCACTAGGATCTAAACAAGAGTACTAAAATGAGTGCTAAAAGTGTTTCAAAGTCTACAATATGAACTAGAAATTTCAGTACCAAAGTTTAGACCATGTCAATGGATCCAAACACCCCTAAATAGCATTGTAAATGCTAGTGGGTACACTTGGCCACCTCCCACGTGCCACCGGACATTAAAAACAAACAGTAATCATGGACAGTGGACACACTTGAGGAGGATGAATGTCGAATCAAAGCGATCGTGTACGCAAGTCGGCAATCGATGAGATGCAAAATGCGAGTACGGTATGCATTAATTCCTTTCAACAAGATTAGATGATAGACTCAAAACTTCAAAGGGTACCGTGCGTGTCACATAACTTCGGAGCAGGAAAAATAACATAGAAACGGCATGCTAGGTCAACTCAATCCGATCCATTCAAGATATATGCTTCGGAGTATAAGACATCGCACTCTTGATCACGTTGCACGGCCGTCTTAGAACATCAATCAACAAAACCGATGCGTCGATAGCAAAGAGAAAAAATGAAGCATCGATTTTGCCACCGTGATTAACCAATGTTTGGACAACCTTTTTGTCATTGATGATCATATGAGCTTTGGTGTTTGTTGGCTAAACAACTGTAAATATAAATCGCCAACTAATGAATGGAAGGACAAGACTTAAGCAGGTGAGAAAGACACCAACTAATGAATAATGAATGGGCTTGAGCAAGTGAGAATGACATGGCATTGTTGGTTGTTTGCTATGGCCGTGTTTAGTTGGTGGGGTGAAAAATTTTGGGATGTCACATTGGATGTTTAACCGGACGTCGGAAAGGATTTTTAGACACTAATTAAAAACTAATTTCATAACTCGCCTGGAAATGACGAAACAAATCATTTGTTTATTGTAGCACTTATGACCAATCATGGACTAATTAGGCTCAAAAGATTCGCCTTGTCATTTATTGCCAAACCGTGCAATTAGGTTTTGTTTAAACGATATTTAATCTTTCCATGCAAGTGTCGAAAGATTCGATGTGATTGGTGACGGTGAAAAGGAACTAAACAAGGTCTAATTTATCGTATTTGGAATAGTATCCACTGCAACAAAGAGAAACTCAAATAGAACATCGATACCAATTTGACACTTCAAGTAATGGGACCAGATTGATGATAACTGTGACCCCTTTTTTCTTAGCATTTGTATCGACTTCTAAAAATATGTACTCCCTCCGCCTCTAAATAATTGTCATTTATGTTTACCAAAAAAAACACTTAAATTAAATCTATATTAATAATCATAATGTATAATTAGTATTATTTAAAAGATCTAAATCTAGCTTTTTAACAATTTTATTTAAAGATACTAATATTGCACGTTTTTGTGTCACGCACATCAAAACCAACAAAAAAAAAAAAGACGGATGGAGTATGCTGCTTTATAGTCGAGTTAGAGATTTTTTTTGGCCGAGGCTCGTCTCACTCAATTATTAGCAAGAAGTCTGAGAGAAAAAGGACGGTGTGGATTCTGGTCAAGCTTATCTTGGGATCTGTTATCTGTACAAGCAAGAATTGCCTTCTAGAGGCAAATCTGTTCATCCACGTTGGCCAGGAATTGGATAACCTTTCTTGGGCAGGCTAAACAAGCAGAAAACGGGCAAAAACATACCAAACTGACCCAGAAGTCGCAAAAACGTGCGTGCCAAGTGCCGACGCCAAGAAAACCCAGCCGGAGGGGAGGTTTTCCGCACGCAACCGTCGTACGCCGACGGAACCCTGAGACACGGGAGGGGGGAGGACAACCTGAGCGACGCGACGCGACGACGCCCGCGCCCAGCCCACCACGCTCTCGCTCTGCCCTGCCTGCGTTCGTTTCTTCTCGGCTGGCTCCTCCCTCCCTCTCTCCTCGTCCCCGCACGCTCGCTCGCTCGCGCAGTCGCTTCGCCGCCTCAGATCCAATCCAAACCCCGCGTATTAAAAGCGCTCAAAGCGACCAAAACCCTAACCCTAATCACCAGCAATTCCCCAATCCTCGGTCCCGCGCAAAACCCTAGCCTAGCCCCACCTACCCGTCCCTCTCGCCGCCGCCGCCGGCATGGCAGGCTCGTCCGGAGGCGCAGCCTCCTCCTCGTCCTCCCGTGGCGTGCCGGAGAACAGGTTCTACAACCCTCCCCACGTACGACGCCAGCAGCAGCAGGAGCAACAACAGCGGTTGCGGTCCGCGTCGCCGTCGCTGTCCCCGTCGCCGTCGCCGCGGTCGGCGCGGCACAAGCCCCGCCGCCGCCGGGGGCCGTGGCCGCGTCGCTGGATGTGGAAAGCCGGGTGGATTCCGACGACTCCTCGTCGACGACCTCGTCAAGCCGTCCGTGGCGTCCACGGCTACAACGGCACCCACTGCAGCGCCGGGTGAGGTGAATGTGGCCGCGGCGGCGGAGGAGGCTGGGAATTTGAGAGGTTTTCTCACCTCCACGACGCCTTCCGTCACCGCGCAGTACTTGTCCAAGGTAGCTGATGTGTTGTTGGGTGTTGCTTCGTAGAGGTATATCTGCTGTGGTTGATAGCAAGGGGATCCGATATATGAAGGGGATCAGATGGATACAATTGTTGTAGTCTTTGTGCCAATTTCTACTGCATTTGCCGAGCCAAGCAGATGGGTCCACAGAAACACTGCACCTAAGACGAAAATATGAATAGTGACTTGGAATTTAGTCTGATGTAGTTGTTTACCTCTGGTTGATGATTGTTTAAGGAGTCGTCTTTCTTTTCTGCTGATGACTAGCTCCAATTTTTTTCCACTGCAGACAAGCCTAAGGATGCGGCGAGGTGGTGATGCTATGGATTCACGGCCTTATTTCCTCCTGGGAGATCTTTGGGAATCTTTCAGGGAATGGAGTGCTTATGGGGCTGGTGTTCCACTGGTGTTAAATGGTTGTGACTCTGTGATTCAGTATTACGTCCCATATCTTTCTGCTATCCAACTATTTGTGGATCCATCTAGACCAGCTTCAAGAAACAGGTACATCCTATTCTGTGTCACAAAGAGTCATCATGTCTAGAAACTTTCCATTGACTAACCTTAAGAGAGAACAACCTGTGTACCAAAATTGGTTCCTTGTTTGTCTTTGCTCTGTTTATTAGTTAGTTTGACCTTGGTATTTTCATATATATCAAAATAGAAAACTAAGTTGAATACTGATGGAATGGTGCTCCATGCTTTTTGAATTTTTGTACATCTATGCTGATCTGTATGAAAGTATATAAGTATGCTTGAATGCTGTTGAACTAGAGCTTAAGGCAGATTAAGCATTCCCAACTTTTCTTTTTAGTTACTATGTCCGTTGAGGCAAATTCTGTTATGCGTTGCTGAATTTACGAACATGATTTTTATCAAGAAATTCTATGTAATAACATTTTGCAGATTTGTTCTCTGTTAACTTGCAAGAACACTGAGATGGGAGTTTATATCTTTTGTATCACACTAGGCATTGCTACATATATAGAAATAAATTGAATGAAGTAAACAAATGTTAGAGAAGTTATGCTTAGATAAACAAATGAGAGAGAAGTTATGAGTAGATAGCTACAACCAGCATGATGTTCAGTATGGTTGCTTTTATCACCAAGGTGATGTCTTTGATAGTGTATAACTTTTTCTAGTTAATTTTCTCGCTTACTTAAGGCGTCCTGGGGATGAAAGTGATGGGGAATCTATGGATACTAGCAGTGAGAGCAGCATTGAGAATGATGTTGAGCGGCTAAGAGTCTCATCATCACTGGAAGCTACACATCGGCTGGAAAATGGTGGCGCATTTGAAGTGATGATGGTGAAGGCGATGCATCTTCAAGTTTTCCAATGTTTGAGTATATGGAGAGGGATCCTCCTTATGGTAGAGAGCCTCTGACAGACAAGGCAAGCTTTTTTTTTTTTATTTGAATTTGAACTAATGCTTACTGAAGATGGCCTGTGTATAGAATCTAAGCATGTTTGGATTTCAGGTGTCAACTCTTGCACATAGATTTCCAGCTCTGAAGACATTTAAAAGCTGTGATCTGCTGCCATCGAGCTGGATGTCTGTTGCATGGTATGTTTCAGTTACTATTGGTTTTTCTTCACTCAGTTTTTACCTCATTTTTTCTTCAATGGTAAGGTCAAAATATGGTTTCGATTGCTGGACTCACTATGATGTATGATATTATTCGCGTGATTGCTTTATTTGTTATCTTCTGTTTTCCAGTTAAAATGCGTTGAATTATTTGTGAAGGTCAATGTTTTCTTGTGATTTAGCTGTGGTATATGAGCTGTTTGACGTTTCCAGAAGATGTCTGCATTAAGTTGATCTCAAGGATTTATACTCAGCCAATATTCTAGTTTAATTGCCTTAATGCTGCTTCTTTTTCTGTATACCATGTTTTTATTTGAAGAAACTAGAATGATGCTGTTGCAATGGTCAGAGTTATGACATTTGCCAACTGTGCTGGCCCATGCAGAGGATGCCTACCAGTTGCAATGCCTAACAATGGCTTGCCTACTGTGCTGAATTTCAGCATAAGATACAACCTGTGTAGAAGAGCAATGCTGCTAACCTGGTGTTGCTATGATTCTATACGTTACTGGTTTCATCCTCATGCTTCCAATTGCAGGTACCCCATATATAGAATTCCAACAGGGCCAACATTGAAGGATCTTGATGCCTGTTTTTTGACATTCCATTGTCTAGCAACACCTTGCAAGGGTAAATACTATGTGACTTGTAGTGCCGTAGGGATTTTACTTCGCCTTCAGACATATGGCAATGGCACCTGTGTGACATTTTGCCCCTGTATGTGCAACTCTAGATTACTCCATTTGCTTAGAGTTCTTACTCCAATTGTTCTTGGTCTTGCAGATTGTGACCCTCCTATGCCAGCATGTCCTGGCTTTGGGGAAATCAACCGCTGCACAAGTGCAACTGGGAAGCTATCATTGCCTATCTTTGGGCTGGCACCTTACAAATTCCGTGCCTCCATTTGGACAACTGACGGAACCCAAGAGCGGGACCGTGTCGCCTCACTGATGCAGGAGGCTGATAGCTGGCTCCGCACAATACAAGTAGACCATCCGGATTTCCGGTTCTTCGTCTCCCATTTCAGTACAACGTGGAGATGACTTGTGACTGTAAATGGTTTTAGTATGATTACTGCCTCGCCGTCCAAACTGAACCACCCTATGGACATGTGTCTGGCCCATTGCATAGAGACCGAGTGCCCTCTTTGTAACGGGGGTTGTATGAGTTATAAGCCTGCATGCTAACTTTTTTCCTGTCTCCAATAAGTGATGTCTGTTGTAGGTTCGTTTTGTGGAAAGTAGAGATGGATGGTGGAAAAATCAGTATTGGAGACAATGTAGAACTGAAAGAAACAAAATAGGAAAAAAATAAAGATTTCAGTTATTAGAGTGAAGATGTTTCAGTGTATGCTGATTTGCTGTCTCATTCACCAGAGGTCGCACAATGTATTTTTATTCATAATAGGATGATGTTTCTAGATGTATCTTTTTCTCATATATATGTTTACTAGTCCGTCACTCACCTGTTCTTCATCAATGAAAACACCAGAAGTACAGATGTTTCACTAGAAGGTTTCTTCTGCTCTATGTTTTTTTCTTTTATAATCGAGGGTTTGTTTAGGTATATGCTGCGAAAACAACAAGAGGCAAGCAAATCTGTGTTCTGCAACTGCATGAGATGGATGGTTTCTCCAGCCGGCGACTGGTTCCACTTGCAGGCATCCCGGCCACGGCCAGCCCAGCTGTGAACGAATCGCAGCAGCGGGACGGACGGGACGGGGCGTCCACTGCTCCTCCACTCCGCTAAAACTAAAACAATTCGACCGCTAGATGGCCACAGACAGAGGCGTCGCTCGGCCTCACCGCAGCGTGCCGCCCTCACCTGCTCGATTTTCCTTTTGATTTCTGCTGCCCCCGCGACATGCCATGCCAAGCACAAACGACCAACGCAGGCACCTTTCACGTCTCCCTCTCCCCGTTACATATACGTGCGGGCGCCGCGGGGCCTCCCACCCACGTCGGTCCAGAGCCAACCACGCCAACGGCTACGCTTGGCGTGAATGTGATGAGGGGCCTGCAGGAGGAGTTCCGGGGCGCCGGCGTGCAGGTGCAGCCGGCCTCGTCGTCGTCGTCGTCATCGCACGGCGGCGGCGGCAGCGAGGGGCGCGCGCTGTCGTGGTGGTCGGGCGACCCCGAGGCGAAGCGCCGGCGGAGGGTGGCCGGGTACAAGTCGTACGCCGTGGAGGCCAGGGTCAAGGCGTCGCTCCGCAAGGGATTCCGCTGGATCAAGGACCGCTGCACCGGCATCGTGCGCCGCTACTGAGTACTGACCCGACGGAGACGTACGCACGCCGGCCGGCTGGCCTCCGGCGAGGTTCTGCTGCGTCGTCGTCGTCATTTTAACCTTTTCGTGACCGTCCGTCCGTCGTTTTTTTTTTTATGTAAATTTATTTATTAATAGAGGCTGGTGTTATTTTTGTGTTTCTTTTTTCTTCTTTTCGTTATGTCTCCCTGATTTCCTCGCATATATGCTGATGCCTGATAGTTTTTTTATTAACTGTGTTCTGTTTGTTGTTCTTAATATTGTGGATGCAACTAATAATACATAGTACATACACAAACGGGAAGGCATCCTCCCAATAATTTTGACGCCTCCATGTGTGTGTAGTGTAAAGTAAGAAGTCATTTATAGCAACTTACAAATTTAGCAAGTGAGAAGCTATGGGTGAGGGTGAGAATAAAGTTACGCTCTATAAACTTGCTTGTGCAAAAAATTACCAAAAATCGTAGAACAAAAAAAAAAAATGTATACATAATCTTTGTATACAACAAGTGAAAAAAATATTCAACTTGAGCCCAAGTGAAAATGAAGAAAAAACTGAAAAGAAAATAACATCAAATGGAGCCAACTCACTGGGCT
Organism: Hyparrhenia diplandra; assembly: GCA_015847255.1. NCBI lineage: Eukaryota > Viridiplantae > Streptophyta > Magnoliopsida > Poales > Poaceae > Hyparrhenia > Hyparrhenia diplandra. The sequence goes on from JADLZK010001738.1 coordinate 42,596, forward strand.
AATTCGTCAACAGGGAAGACCAGCTGTTGGGCCGTGGGCCTGTGGGCCTGTGGCTATGGAAGTGAGTGGCTCTCCGACTGGTCGGACGCCAAACACTGTCGCAGAAATCACGCAGGCCTCGCAGACAAAGCTCGTCGGTGTTCGATCCTCCGTCGCCGCCGCGCTACGCCAGGTGCCCAGATCTTCGTCTGTGCCTTCGCCGGCGACAAGCACCTGCCAGGTATGCGCGCCCCTTCTCACCGTCCTCCCCGCTGTCCGAAACCAAGCAGACGAACCGCAATTTAGGCTATTTGTTTCTGGATCTGATCCGATCTAACTACAGCCGTGTACATGTATTACGCCTACTAAATACTAACTTCGACTGTTTTGAAGAAGAAAAAAATACTTATTGGGTGTACATTTAGCTGTGGTTCATTTACAGGATTCAGTTTCTTTACTCAATATAATTATAAATCACTAAGGTTTAGGAATTTAGTTAGCACAATGAGAAAGTTTAGCACACATACGTAGTATTGGCTATTAGCAGTGCACAAGCCTAAAGCATCAAAGGAAAGGGTCAGTGCGAATAATATTTGATGGTGGTGGGGCTAAGAAAGGAGTAACTTAAGAGAGGCAGAGATGCAGGATTAGTTTTTTTTCTCTCAATGCGATGAGGACTGAAAATAAATGCAGGATTCTAGTTCTTGATCAGCTGTAGATTAATCTTGAAGTGTTTATTGCCCCCAAAAAGGCTGTGAAATGGCCTACTGGGATACTGCTTACAAGTTACAGCAAATGTTTGTGATTTCTGCAATTCTGGTTGTGCTCTAACTTTCTATTGCTTTAATTGCGTCTCCAGTTACAATGCGATCCTCGGTATATTTTGATATTGTGCCAGTAATAATTCATAATTGCATTAGAACGACGTTTAATTTGTTATTTGTATAGACCATTCTGGATTACGCAATCTCAAAAGCAAGACTCATGTCGTTTAATGTTGGTCCAGATTATCCTTTTTGGCCAACAAAGTCTGACTGTCACAGAACCACAGATAATGCTATTTCAGCATCATTTCTGTGACAATATGTTTGTATTACTGTAGATAGTAGGTTACACTATTTCAAATGTGATGCGATGAGGTGGAGTATACTTTAGGCTTTGTTTGGATCTCAAGTGTTATTAAAACTGTATTTCTTAAAACCATTTTTAGTTTGTTATTTAGAAAATCTTGTCTGTTTCCTGCAGCTAATTTTGAGATAAGCAAATCTGATTTCTCGTAAACTCAAGGTTCCATGTTTTATGAGTCATTCACATAACTAACTCAGCTTTGATGATGAAGATAGTTTGCATGGTGACTAATGACGTGCCTTTGATCTAACACAAAAAATGAGCACTTGCAAGACAAACACAGAAATGTATAAACTAAGAATGACAGAATAACTATTTAAACCTTGTTTTTTTGTCTAAATGATCCTAATAAAAGCCTTCTCTAAGAATGGATTTCTAATCTTGAGATTCAGACAACATCTTATTGTGTATGTATCCTTCAATTACTTGTTGTCTGACTCCAATTTTATTCAGTTGCTGTGGCAGTGATGAATAGTGATTTGGGAGGCTTAGGTGGCAGGCCTACAAATCCACAAGCAAATCCTTTTGGAAGTGCCTTGCATGGTGCTGGACCTGGATTGATCCGTACTGGACTAGAAGCATATGGGGGAGGTTTTTAGATTCAAGTTCTGAGTTTATGCAGAGCAATGTAAATTTATACACAGGTTCCTTGTTTAGTGATTAGTATGACTATATCTTGAAACTGTAAAGGGTTAACCTCATTCTGTTTTTTCCAGATAACACAATATTTATCCAACCCTCAGTACTACTTTCAAGTCAACAGCCAGTATGTGAGGAACAAACTGAAGGTCATCTTGTTCCCTTTCTTGCACAGGGTAAGAGCTGTTCAACCTTCTATCTGCCTCTGCAGGATTTTTTCATTTTGTGATTTTGTGAAGTCTCTTATGACGGGTCTTGCCTTTATTGCTTTCATTAAGGGTCACTGGACAAGAATAACTGAACCAGTAGGAGGAAGGCTGTCCTACAAACCTCCAGTCCAGGATATCAATGCACCAGACTTGTACATCCCTTTGATGGCATTTGGCACCTACATTATAGTTGCTGGGTATGCTTTAGGTGTTCTTGGAAGGTAAATACACTGTGAACAACCTATTGAGTTTCATCTAGAATTACAGAGACATTTGCACACAAGAAAAGAAAATAAATATATGAACCCACTGCATTGCTTGGTGATGCAGGTTTAGCCCTGAGGCCCTGACCCTGCAGTTCTCTAAAGGGGTACTTGGCTGGTTTCTGCAAGTCATCCTCATCATCAAGGGTCTGCTGTACTCCCTGGGCAGCGGTGAGGCTCCGTTGCTGGACATTGTGGCGTACTCTGGATATGGTTTCGCGGGCACTTCCCTTGCGATGATAGCCCGCATCTTCTGGAGCTACCTGTACTACTTCATCATGCCATGGTTCTGCATCTGCACGGGAGTCTTCCTTGTGAAGACCATGAAGAGGGTTCTTCTGGGCGGGCCAAGGAGCTACGAGAGGCACCCCAGCCGGAACCACTACTTCCTGCTCTTCTTGGCGGCTGTGCAGTTCCCTATGCTGTTCTGGCTCAGCAACATCAGCGGTTGATCTTTAATCTAGTTTGGACTATGGTCTGGCCGTACCTCATTTCTAAGGGGCTGTTGGGTAGCGGAAGACCTTGTGGTACTTCTTGCTTGCTGATGGTTATCGTGGAGATGGTACAGAACTATCGGTTATGAAAAGACATGTAATTACCTCTTTTTTGTTTACGTTGGAGGCAAAAGTAACCATGATCGTTTGGGATAGGATGAAGATGAGCTGCTTCGTGTATGCTATTTGGATCCTACTTACCATATTATGCCTTATGTACGGTCAAATCTGGCTTGGTTTTTATTTGATCATAATACTGCTAGATTTTTATTTCCCTTGTTAAAAATCCACATTCCTCAAGATCATGCATTATCTTATGATGATCTGCAAGAGATCCTTACATTACTTTTGTTTGGGCTTTTTTTTTTTACCAGAAAGACAGGATCATAGTTTTCCTTCAGAATTTCTTTTGTACTAGCATATAAATCAAATTCTCTTGATTTGGTCCACTTGAGTTGGCCAGTTCGGTCGGTGACAAGGAAACGGAGGACAGCCGGACCCCATTCCCAAGTGCTTGCATGCAATTCCAAGCACCAATTCAGCATCAACTCTTGAAGCGACAGCGACAGCTTGTGCGCATGAGGAGGTTGGGGTGGGCAGATTGGCAAGCCTTTCTGTTCACTGGGCTTGTTGGAAACGTCCGTTCGTTGTCGTTGTCGACCTCCACTCCTGAAAGAGGCAGGTAACATAACACACACCAAGTCCGGCACTACCAACATTAACCGGCTTATTGACGGCATTAAACCATATCGGCCGCAGGCAGGTGCCTGCTGCTGATCCGGAGGATGCTCTCCCCATGCTGCGCTGTCCTGCGTCGTGCTGCGTCGTGCTCGACATGCTCGTACCATGCCAACCATACCAAACTTGTTGCCTGACACCACCACACGATGGACACCGTTGTCCGTCCGTCTCTGTGTTTCGTACTCGTGTCGAGGTGGGGCGGCCAGGTTCGTGCGTAACCGCATGGTGTGGTACCTGAATGCGAGGAAAGGAATGGCAGTCAGCAGGAGAGTGAGTGACATACTGGCAGATCATCTTTGGAACGGAGTTAGTACTATTACTAAGGTAAGAATGTACTGTATAGTGCAGGGTCAGTAATATACTACACTCACAAAAGATCGTATAACTAGTGGGGATAGATGCCGTTTGATCTGAAACTTTAACAGCAGTTAAAAAATGGTCGTGGTCGGCATCACATTGCAGGCAGCATTGCACTTTGCGCGTCGTCTATTATCTGCGCGCATGCATCGTGGTGCGCGCATGCATGCGCATGGTCGGCATCATCTTTCCGCGTCCCATATTGCGCGCATGCATGCATTGCGCCCCTCCCCAGATCTAGTGCCGCGCTGCATGCGTTTGGCATGAAAAGGCTGTAATTTTGCAGGATCATCGGCGTACATAGAAAGCAAACAAAGGTTCTGATTCTGCCTTGCCTTTGTTCCTTTGGACAGACACGGTGGGCAGGGACAGGGAGGGAAAAAGTAGGTTTGGGGTAGAGTGAAAAACACAGCTCTCGCCGTCACCGTCCCTTCTCTGCACCACACCACCCACCAGCTCCCGCACTACTCCGATCGATCCAAGTCCAACTGAGCTTGAGCCTTGAAACCATGACTGCCTGTCCGACAATCGTACCACCTTGAACAAGCATAAACCTTTGCTTCCCACGGTTAAAAAGACCCAACCTGTCTCTTTAGTCTAGTTGGAGTGCGTCTGCCATGGCAAACAGACAGTGTACCAACAAACACCCTTCCTCCTGATCGATCCTGCTCAATTATCTTCTAGTAGATCAGCGGCGACAAGAGCAAGGAACGAATCAGTTAGCTTGGGTTTCAGATGGATCCTCCGATCCACATCCACTCGTCCTATGCCTGCCTAAGACACACCAACAGAAAATTAACCTAACCCAACCCAACCAACAGAAGAATGACGGTGGATGAGTCCTCCGATGATGAGCCTCAGCCTGAATGTCCTGTCGGATGGGTACATCGATCAGCACTGAATGATCGGCAGATGAATTCGACCAGCTCAAGATTACACTCATCAGTGCCTGCTGTGCGTTGCTGATACACCGATGGTTGTTGAGACATCGGTGGCGCATCGATTGAGTAATGTACTACTACTACTACTTTTCCTTTTATATATATTTGGATTTGGATGGAGGAAAAAAGAAAATTGGTGATGGAGTATTACTGGATACTGAACGGGAGATCGATCCCAGTGTCACTGACTGTCTGTGTCTGTATCTATCTATCCTTATATAGCTGATAGAGATAGAATTAGGCAGAGAGCAGCGTGCAGATTCAGGAATTAAATCGTACATGTGTGTGCCCTGAGCGCGAGGAAACCTGACCCTGATCGCTCTCAACAAAGTGATCAGCAGCTAGGTCACCTCTTGTCGTGTAATTGCGATGGCCACTACTCGATCGATCGATCATGCAGGACGCTGTGTATTGCAGTGTTGCTTGTATGTACTGGCAGTCAGGCACAGGCCACCATAGCTGAACTGTCGTAGCACATGCCGTCATCCAGACGCGTGCCTTGTGGTTGTCGACAAGAGAAAAGTGGAACCCTCTTGTGGTGGACGGACGGACGCTGCTGGGTTGCAATGCAATGCCTGCCTACGGTAGTCGATCGGTAGGTGAGATGTTCAGTCAGGTTCAAGCATACGATACTGTACGTCTTAATTGGCATCCAATTCCATCCGGTGCGCTGCTCCGATCCTAGTGAGTGGTATCGCGACGTGGACGCACGTACCACTACTCCATGTCCACGATAGTATATATACAAAAGCAATATATGTATGTATAGGACGATCGATGGCAACTCTGACGACCGACCGTCCGTCCGTCCGTCGTGCAGAGACCGAGTGGGCATGCATGCAGTGGCATGGCATCATCGCAGCGGCGAGAGCGCGTTTTGGCGCCATTAGGAGCAGGAGGCCGGGCGAGTGCGTCGTGAGTGATTGTTCCGTTCGCCGTGATGGTGCACCGCCACCAACCATGCACGGGCGGGTACACGGCGCCTTCCGTGCCTGCGTGACACGTCCCAAAAAACAAAACGGTCTGACTATGTATATGTTGGCTTCGAGAAATGCTCTTCTACTAAACATGTTTTTACAGTACTGTATTAAACAAAATCCCAAAAGGCAACCAAGCATGCATGTCGCAAAATGCAACAATAACCCATCCCATGACACGATTTCTACGCGGTATGTCATTGCCAATTTTGCCATGAATGGTTAACAGGAGCCAAAATGCTTGGCTGGCTCTCGCTCCGGGCAATGGGCCAGTGGCCACCGCTTCATCCGGACACAGCTAACTAACGCGGTACGCCATTGCCCTGTGCACCAGTTATTAATTCTAGATAGATGGAGGCTGGAGAAGAAGATGTAGTAGCGCGAAGCAGCCTTCTTTTTTTTTCAAAAAAAAAAAAAAAAATTCTCTCCCCTTTTCCTTTCTATCTTCAAATCCAGTGGGCTCCACAAACGACAACACATAGAAAAACATTCTTTTGCCTAACCGGACTACTAGTACTAACAGCTAACCGCCCTAGAAAACTCCAAAAAACCTGGCGCCAAATCATCCATCCAGCCCCAAATCTCGTTACTTTACATCACGAAAACGACCAAAATTGATGCCTTTTTTTTTATAATAACCAAGAGCCAAAAACAAACCACGAGACTACTCCTACGAGAGCAGCAGAACTAGTAGGACCGACTCACAGGAGCAGTGAGAGAAGTGATAGAGAGAGAAAGCCAGAAAGGCGTCCTCTCTCTCCTTTTCTCCCTCCCTCCCTCCCTCCCTCCAATCCGGCAACCCCCTCTCTCTCTCTCTCCCACCCCACCTCTCGCAGCCAGGCGGCATTAATGGATTCCGCAGCCGCGGCCTCCCTCCACCTCCCCCGCATCCTCCAGGCCGCGGCGCGAGAACCCTAACCAGTGTGACGCGCTTCCCCCTCACGGATCCTCCTCTCTCCACGGCGCCGTTCGCTCCCTCCGGGTGCTCGTCGGGGACAGAGAGAGAGAGAGAAAAAAACAAGGTCGTTGCTTTGGGAGCTTCCACGGCGAGGGTGGCGCGGCCGCCCAATGCAGCTCGATCCGGATTGCTCTGCGCCTCGATTTGCATCGGGTGGAGCGCCGGCTCCGTGAATCCCCTCGCCGTTGACCCCGCGCTGCCGCCGCTGCCGCCGTCGCCGTCTCGGAAAAGGTTGGATCTTTATGGCGTTCTGTGCCGTTTTGTGTGGGCGAGCTGTGGATTCTTGGTGTGGTTTGTGCTGGGGACTACCTGCATTCTGGTTAAATTCGTACGAGGTCGGCTGGTAGGATAGGACGCGGGGAGTAAGCTCATGGTCGAAATCTTTTGGTTTTCTGCGGGGTTTCAAATTCGATTTGGTTCTGGGAGCAGAGCTGTCTTCTTTAGCTACCTTTACCTGCATTTGGGCTAAATGGTTTACCTCTCTTGTACTCTGTTGATTCTCTGTGTTTACACGAGGTGTTCTATTTGCAGGTTTATTTAGGTGGTGAGGAGAAATGGATGTGGAGAAACCTGCTTCCAAGGGGCATGGTTTCTTTTCCCTCTTCGATTGGGGGAAGAAGTCTAAGAAGCGCCTTTTCGTTGGGAGCACCAGCACTTCTCCAAATCTGAGTAAGAAAAAATTGCAATTCGAGTCGAGTGGTTGTTGTGGACAGGGTGCATTTTTACAAGGGGTCTGGGCGTCTTGGCTGAATTTATATCCAAAATTTCTTTGCAGAGAATGCTGCAGATGGGAAGGATATTGGTGATAGTACACCAAGTTCACGGTCAAATTCGGTGCGTGCTTTTGCCCCTAATTCTGTCCCCTGTGTCGTCCGGTGTGTTGCTTATGCTTAGAGTCACTGAATATATTATGCTTGTGTGTATACAGCAGATCCTTGAAGATGCCCCAAGCTTGAAGGAAAGCAGTGAACATAGCTGCTCATCTTCAGTAATTGATGAAGAAGCTCAGTCAAGAAGGAGTCCAACTGTTGTGGCTAGGCTTATGGGTTTGGATTCCATGCCTGCGGCAAGCTCATCCGAATCTAATCCCATCCCATTAACTGTGCAAGCACCTTTGCAAACCGACAGCCATGAGGATTTGATTGGCAGAAGTTATGTTGGTAGTCCCCTTAAGATGCCTGGTAGTCCTATTGATCGGTATAAAATGGAAGCACTGCCTCCAAGACTTGCCAAGAGGACACTATCTGTTGCACAGTATAAGTTGCTGTCTCCCATGAAAAACCCTAACCATATATCAAGTAGGAATGCATCTGATATAATGGAACTAGCATCGAGGATCATCAGGCCTGGAGTAGAAAATATCAGTTCTTACGGAGTTCATGATGTTGGGAGTGCAAATGCTGCACGTGTGTACAGTCCAGGAGGGATCATAGGAACCCAACAAAGGTCACAGAAGCTTAATGAAGCAATGAGGAAACGTGATGGCCCTGCATCTTTTAGGCCGCCAAGTAGAAAACCTTCAGATGGAAGATTGAGAGGTTCGGAGGGTGCCTCGTCTTCCAGGATCTCACAGTCAAATGGATGTGCTCCAGTTGGTCCAAAGTTCAAACCGGTAATAGATTAGACAATGCTCAAGCTATGCATGCCCAAGAAAAAGCAGGCATGAGAAAAGGTTGTAGAAAGCTTGAAACTCCCAAGAACCCGGAAAATAGCATGGTTGAAAGAACTGGGTTGAACCGACAAAAGCATATTAACCAAATGGTCACAACAAGTTCATCCAGTGTGCCTGTGCCAAACAACAGAAAACAGAATGCTACGGTCACCAAACATACAGTGAATTCAAACCCAGCAACCCCTAGTAGACAACGGGGCAATATTCACCAAATAAATGGCCATCCCAGAAAGATGAGGGCAGCCAGCGCATTTGCTGGAAACAGTAGTCAAGGTGTCAGAAAGGTGGACTTGCAGCCAAATGCTCATGCAAATGTAAGAAATAGTTCTATATCCAAAGCAATACCGAAGCCAAGAAGATTACAAGACAGGAGAGTGTACTCTAATACAAGCCCGTCAAGTGATAGTATTAGTTCTGACAGAAGCCAGAGGCGGATTCGGCACAATATTGTGATTGATGAGCAATCATCTTTTTCAACAAACAAAAAGAAAGCCAGCACTGAGATTGTTTCATTCACATTTACCTCACCAGTTGATAAGTCATTACATAGCACCCACTTCCCCAATCATTCATTGGAAAAACAATTTATAGGGAATTTGAGTGCTGTGTCAACTTCAAGCAATACATCAAACACTAAACTTGATGTCATTGATGGTGATTTTTTGGGACTCCTGTTGGAGCAGAAATTGAGAGAGTTGACGTCTGGTGTGAGATCGCCCTACACTAAGCCAGCCAAAGATGTTCAAGTGCACCACACTTCAACTGCTTTGGAAGATATGGCATCAGCATGTGAAACATCTAGCATTGCTTCTACTGATTATGACAGGGAGTCATTACAGTCTTTCAGTGATGGAAAAGCTACTCTCCCCAGAAAGATCTTGCTACTAGAAGTGTCCAGGTATGGCATGTGAGAGACTCTGGCGCACCTCTTTCAGTCAGATCCTTTTGTCAGCACCATCTCTTACATATTAAGTTGCTAGTTCTCAGTATATGATGTTTTTTTAGTTGTTTCTAAATCATATCAGAGGAAACATGAAAGGGAATTACTTTATCTTAGTTTAGGCATGGGAATTTCTCTATATATAACTAAGTTACACATTTTATAACACATGTTTTATTCCTGCACTAAAGAGAGGCACATCCCCATATTGCTTATAAGAAAGAAGAGCTATGGAGTGATAGTTTGTTCCTTCCTGGTGCGCCAGATAATGGCAAATGACTTGCTAATAGTTGTAAGCAGTTCAGTTCACATGGTACATCCTTCATTTTTCACTAAAATTAGGTTCATACTCCGTATCTTCTATTTCAGTATAATCAGGTGCACGTCTTCCTTTTCTTAGAATTAGATCCCTTTTTCCATCTATTCTAACTGAAGATGCTAATAATGAGATCAGAGTGAAGTAAGAACTGGTGACTTAATGCAATAGATCAGTATATTTGAAGGGAACTCAAACTTTTATGATACTGGGTTAAGAGTTGAACAGTCTTATTTTGTTGCTAAAAGGCTGTAGATTGACACCAACACAAAGAGGACTTTGTCAGTATTAATGTATACATAACAGGTTAAACATTAGTCTTTATGCTAACATATCTACCTTTGATCAGCCACCTCAGCCTGTGAAGTATGATCATGATGTCACGGATCGAGTAGAGCTTGAGCATCCTGGCCGAAGTCCCCTTTTCACATGGGAGGCTTCTGTTTCAACTGAAACCTGCAGCTCATCAGAGAGCTGGAGGAGTGCAAATGGTAAATAGAGTAGCTTGGAATTTGCTGTAAGCCTGTAACAGTAGCCATGGAGCTTTCTAAAATATTTTCCTGTTTTACTCCTGCAGGAACAATATTGTTTAGTTCAACTGAAGGAGTGACAACTTCTGATTCAACACGCTTCAACAAATTCCTAGATGCCGATGCCTCTTCAGATTATTCTGACACAGCCTCGTCAATCACAGTGGCTACAACAGAAATCCCTCGATCAGAAAGTAGCAGCTCTTGTCATATGGATAATAGACAAGAGGTGGAATTTATAAGAGAAATACTGATTGCTAGCTCTCCTGCCCGTCACATTTTCTCTTATTTGGAGCGGTTTGGCAATTCGGGTATTCTGGATCCACACCTATTGGAGGAATTAAATGTCAATATTAGGTTGTTGGCTGGTGAAGAGGGCAAAGGTTACAGACTGAGGCGGAAGCTGCTCTTTGATTGTGTCAATGAATTATTGAGTGTGAAATGCGCTTACTACTTCAATGCTGGCTACAGCTTATGGTTTATGGGGATGGCAGTTCTGCAGAACTTGTCAGCAGAAGAAATCCATCGAGAGATGACCAGCCTGAAGGTTGCCGAGGAGTGGATGGTGGACGAGCTTGTGTACAGGGAAATGAGTAGTCCTCTGGGGAGCTGGGTTGATTTCAAGATGGAATCATACCAAGCTGGCGGAGACATAGCGGCGGAGTTGTTAGGTTCCTTGATCCATGAAGTGGTTGCTGATCTTCTGACTGGCTCGTCATCGTAGCAGATGTTGGATCCCCTCACTAACGATACCAGTTGACAGCCACAAGGTTTTTGTTCCATGTGTGGTCCTATATCTGTATATTGGTAGCTCGCTTGGGAAATTGTGTAGCATTCCTAAGATGAAATGTCACTAACGTACCATTATTTGATGAATGATCGATTTCCTGTCAAGAGTGAAAAGAAAAAGAAACATTCTTGACTTTTTCTATGAGCAGGTCTGTTGGGTAGGATTTGGTCAGATGATCATGGTGCAGAAAATAACAGGACAAGCCAATTTTGTAAAACCATTGTCATGGCTGTGAGTGTAGGCGAGACTGCCAGTTTGCTTTTTTAAAGGGTTCAAAGAATGACTGATTGCTGATCATCTTAGTCTCATCACCTGATTGTTTGTCCTCAGTTAGATTAGGAGGAATCGGTTAGTTATAGAGCTGAAAAATATTAAATATTGTCTTTACCTTCCTAATTTTAGTGAAAAATGAAAGGAAAGACTTATATCTATAGTAATCATTAAAACTGGACTATGTTGTCCATGCTTTGGAGGGTTTTTTTAGGAAAATTATGATTAGTGAAAAGCTAATGGTGGGAGGGTTTAACTTAAAATCTTCCACCTCTATAGTGGCCCCTGGATGAGGAAGCGGCTGTGGAGTTTCTATAGTTTCCACATTAGTTTTCATAGGATATGCCTATATAAACATGGTTTTGCAGCTGGAAACGTATAAAGCTTGGACACTAGTAGAGCATGGAGATGGAAGCGAAAACACATAAGATTTCGCAAATCTAAGGGCCAGAAGTCCTAACCGAAAACGAAGAGAAAACGCCCTCATGAGATCTAGCAAGAGCCCAAACCAGCTAAGCCCAGCTGCACGTGACGCAGTAGAGTCCAAACCCTAATTACGTCAGCCATTACCCATCGAGCGGTGCTTTGACCCTCCACCTCACCACCCACCCCCAACCCACCGAATCGGAATCCATCACCCTCCTCAAGCCTTGCTACGACTTCCCCTCAAGCTCCCGCAAAAAATAATAAAAAAGTTTCAGTTTTTTTTTAATCAGAAACCAGCGGAGCCGACGGCTTCGAATCCAAAATTTACTGGGACTCGGCGAGCTCGCCTACCGCGCCGCCATGGCGCTGCTGGTGCGCGCGCGGCTCTCCTCGCTGGACGAAGACGACGACGCGTCGTCGCTCTCCTCGGCCTCCTCCTCATCCCCGCCGCTCTCGCCCGCCGCCGCCTCCGCCTCCTCCACGCCGCCGACGCGCGCGCGCGCAGCGGTGCTCGTCGCCCCGCGTGTCGCGGCGCAGCTCGTCCACGGAGGAGGACGTCAGCGAGTCCTTCGACGACGACACCGCCACCAGCTCCGGCGACGACGCTGACCTGGCGGAGGTGTCCAACGGCTTATTCTTCAGCGTCGCCAGGGTGCCGCCGCCGCCGCCGTCCGAGGATCCCAGCCCGGTCCCCGGCGGCGGGGACGGCTTGGTCGCTGCGGAGGAGCTGCTGGAGGACGGCTTCCTGAGCGCCGAGAGCGTCTTCGCCGCGCTCGATGCCGGCGCGAGGAACAGATTGGATGGCGGCGTCATTGCGGATGGCGAAGGTACGGACACCGAGGGTTCGTTGGATGGTAGCTTCCTCACTTCCGGGAGCCTCATTGACGCGCAGGACGGCGGGGAGGCTGCTGCATCAGGTGATTCCGTCAACGGTTCAGATGGTACCGTGTTGAAGGATGGTGATAAGCAGAGGGAGCAGGCTGTCAATGATGCGGTGTCTGAGCCTTTACTGATGCCTGTTGCTGGAGTCGATGACCTGGGCATTCTGGATGCTTTGGAGAGGAAGGGAGTGCCTGATCGTAAGGTTGCTGAATCGCTTCCTGTTCCCAGTGCTACAGAAGAAGAGGATGCTGGTGCTGAACCTCACAGCAGTGAGTACGGTAGTGCAGACAAGCTTGATGCTAGTCCTGAACATGCTGCCACATCTGATGTCGCACAAGTTCGGGATAATGTTGATGACCTAGATTCCGTTGCAGATGGTGGTCGTAATAATGTAGATGAGGAAGCTGACGGTGATCATGATGCTTCTGATGATCTTACATCTATTCCAATCTCTTCAAGTGACTATGCTCTGCAACTTCTTGCGAAAGAATCGGAGGACAACTTGCCTACTTCCAAACACACACGTTTTGGTGTGGATGATTCGGATGATGCGGAGGTCAATGGCGATGATGATTATGAAGAGGAGATGAATGGAAAGGAGGTCGACCTTTTTGATTATGCAGCTTTAATCGAGCTTCTAAGGGCTGCAAGCAGCTCACCTGAACAAGGCAAGGCCAAGGTTGTCCCAGTTGAATCTTCTGAACCCAGGCATCTGCATCCTACTGTAGCCAGCAATGCTAGGACGAACATGGCTTCTGCTCCTGTGCCAGAAGTAGCTGCTGACCCTGAGAAAGAGATGACCGATGAGGAAAAGAAGATATACAGAAAGGTGGACATGGCACGAATCAAGTACATGCGTCTTGTTCATAGATTGGGGTATGATACAAACCATCAGGTACCCGTACAAGTGTTGTATCGGCTTAGTCTTGTTGAAGGTTTCAGGCGCGTAAGGATGACAAACCATTCCTTGGAGATCGAGAATGCCTGGAAAAGGGCTTTGCAGCATGAGGCAGAGGGAACTGAGGACCTTGAATTCTCCTGCAATGTTTTGGTCCTTGGGAAGACTGGAGTCGGGAAGAGTGCAACAATAAATTCCATCTTCGGGGAAGATAAATCCAAAACAAATGCTTTTCTACCAGCAACATCATTTGTGAAGGAGATTACTGGAGTTGTTGATGGTGTTAAGTTTCGTGTCATCGACACCCCTGGGCTTGGGACTTCGGCCAAGGATGAAAAATCAAATAGGAAAGTGCTCAGTGCTGTTAAGAAGCATATGAAGAGATGCCCTCCAGATATTATTCTGTATGTTGATAGGCTTGATACGCAGCGAGAGGAGGCAAATAGCCTATCCCTCTTGCGAGGCATTACCAGTGTGTTAGGCCTGTCAATATGGCCCAGAACAATTATTACTCTCACTCACTCAGGAGCAGATCCCCCTGAAGGCCCTAATGGCTCCGCGGTGAACTATGATATGGTTGTGACTCATCGAACTCATGCAATTCAGCAAAGCATCCGGCAGATAACTAATGATCCTCGAATTCAAAATCCAGTGGCTCTTGTGGAGAACCATCATCTGTGTCAAAGGAACGCAGAAGGTGAAAAGGTGCTTCCTGATGGCCTTATCTGGAGGCGGCTCCTCCTCCTCCTATGTTACTCACTGAAGATGATTGCTGAGATTGAAAGTCTCTCAACCCGCCGTGCTTCTTCTACAAGTACTTTAGGCCGCCTTTTCCATGTGCCTCCAATTCCTTACTTCTTATCATCTTTGTTGCAATCTAGAGAGCACCCTAGGTGTTCCAATGAACATAGTTTGGAGTCAGATTTTGACCTAGATGAATTGTTGAATGGGGACCAAGAGGATGAAGAAGATGACTATGATCAGCTTCCTCCCTTCAAGCCACTAAGTAAATCCCAGGTTGCAAAACTCTCCAAGGAGCAACAAAAGTTATATTTTGATGAATATGATTACCGAACTAAGCTTCTTCAGAAGAAGCAGTTGAAGGAACAACTCGAAAGATTTAAGGAAATGAAGAAGAAAGAGGGCGATGATAATGTTGTACCTTCTGATGATGATCATCCCGATGATGGATATGATACAGATAGATATGCTATGCCAGAATGGACCTTGCCATCTTCATTTGATTCTGATGATCCTGTGTACCGCTATCGGTGCCTTGTGTCTACACCAAACCTCCTGGTTCGCGCTGTTAACAATCCTGATGGATGGGATCATGATTATGGATTTGACGGTTTGAGTGTCCAACATAGCCATGATGTTGCTAACAAATACCCAGCTTCTCTGTGGGTTCAAGTTAACAAGGACAAGAGAGAGTTCACCATCCATTTGGATTCCTCTATGGCAGTTAAGCATGGAGACTATGCCTCGAGCCTGGCTGGCTTTGACATCCAAACAATGATGAATCAGCTTGCTTACACTCTCAGAGGGGAGACTAAATTCAAAAACTTCAAGAAAAACGTCACTACTGGTGGTTTATCCATGACTTTTTTGGGAAATACCATGGTGGCTGGAGCAAAGCTTGAAGACAAGCTTTTGGTTGGTAACAGGCTAACACTATCAGGCAACACTGGTGCTGTTTCCATGAAAGGTGATGCTGCATATGGAGTGAATATGGAGGCAACTCTTCGTGAAAAAAAAAGCTATCCTGTAGGTCAAGGCCTTGCCACTTTGGGTGCATCCTTAGTGAAATGGCGTAAAGAGTGGACCATGGCTGCAAATTTGGATTCTCATGTCTCTGTTGGAAGGTCTTCAAACATGGCATTTCATGTTGACGTAAACAACAAACTAACTGGACGGGTCAGCATCAAGGCCAACACTTCAGAACAGCTGAAAATTGCCCTTTTAGGTACCTGTTCAGTGATAATGTATTTGTGGAACAAGATGCACCCTGGTGCAGATCCTAATGCTGAGTAGCACTGGTTAGTGTGACGATTTTAACCCTAACATTTTGTATCTTTTCCTTGTTCCTTCTTTTTTTTTTGTATTTGTTGGTTATAACTTATAACAACTACTGTTGAAGCTTGTTGGTCATTCCTCCATTCAGTCTCTTCCCTGTGCCTTCCACACTAATGTTTGGCTATTGCAAATTGCAATTGATGTATACTTTGTCTGTTAAGACTGTTATAGTATGTAGACTTGTTTATTTGTTGGATATTAGTCATATCATATGGTTGTCCTTGTTCTTTAAATCTGTTTGTATTTAAAAAAAAAGCATTATACATTGCAAAGATCCAAGAACAAATATTAGATCTCATCTCTCATATACGAGCCTGAATTGTTTCCAGTGAAGTGGCTAAGGATCTTTGTTTGGCTAAGGGACTAAAGAACTGTGTTGGGCTTAATGGATAAAAAACTCTGTTGGGCTCAGCTGGCTAAGGAAATATGTTGGGCTAAATATCAAACACTAAGTATATTGGGCTAATGGCTTACAGAGTATACCATACTAATAAATGATCTAGGTTCTGTTTTGGTCACGGCTCATGAGTCATGACATATATGACTCTTTTCTGTCAGACTTCAGATTGACTTCAGATTGTATTGTATTTCTGTTAATAGATTGCAGTCTTATCTGGTCTCTTTATCTTTTCTGTTTGAGAACTGTTATAATTCGTATTGCATGAGTCCTTGTTCTACAGTAAGCAAAACCATATAAAGAAGTGCCACATCTTTGTCATTATGCTTGTAGTATTAGTAGCAATCGCTGGTGACACGTATTTTGACCTTTGAAAATTTTCAGAGAAGACTGGATAAAAAAATGTCAAACTTGATCAGAATTGTCTTGGAATTTATGCCATGGAAATTATGAATGGGTTTTTTTTTCTGAACAAACCATTGGAATAGTTTGTTCAGTTCCATAGGATTATCCGTATTTCATTGAATCGTTGTTCAAAGGAGTTCTCAAAACTTTTACTTTTATCTGTCTTAAGAAATACTTCAAATTTTCTGACATACTTAATGTTGATATATTCAGAACTCCCAAGATCCAAGCAGTCTCAGGTTGGCAAGCACATTATTTGTGCACCCATAGTATGATTCAAGAACGGGAGGTAGCTGAAAACTGCACACTATGGCAACTTGCAAGGAATGGAAGTTGAACCATCGCTTTCTATCAAGAATTGAGATAAGTGTAGCTGTGCTGGCGTTTCGCTTTTCTTTTTTTTCCATCCAGTGTGCAGTTGGTGGCCAACTTCATGACTATGATGAGTGACTCAGCTTATTTTGTCAAAAATTGTAATTAGTATAACACGTTTGACGAATCATAATGCCCCAAAAAAATTGCTGTCTTTTTTGGGCTTCCTTTCATTAAGCAGTTTCACCCTTCTAATCAGAAGACACAAAAAGTGTGGCCCCCCAAAATTTTAGTTTTGATAGCTTGTCTTTAGGCAGGCAATATATTGTCATGATTTATGCGCTAAATTTGCAGCATATCAGATCGGTGAAGTCTTTTGTTTCTGCTAATATCCTTGGCAATATCTTTGTGGATATCTGGAGATAAGATAAGGTGCTCGAGAAAGCAAGCAAGAGGATTGGCCCACTGGGTTTGGCTTGCCCTTGCAAGTGGGAGGTAGTCTTTTTCATTATTGTTTAGAATAGGATTCGTAGGCCATTAATCCATAGGAAAAGAGGAGTCCAATTCAAAGGTGCTTTCTTTTATACTTACTTTATATAAAAAGGGCCTCCTTTTATTTTTCGTTTTCTGGGTGACTTCTGTGCTCTGTCCAGTGCCCAAGTTATAATGATATGATATTGCACCTATAACAAACGATATGATACTGCAAAAATATGTCCCGAAAAGAAGCTTTCAGCTTCCTTGCAAGATGCATCTTTGTTGAATAATATAAGTAATCTTTGATCTCATTGAACTCCTAGATCTGTTGAGGTTCATTGCTTGAAATTTGCAAGTGTTGAAATCATTAGTCTTTCATGGACACGTAGCTGGATTCATGGTTCCTAAAATCCCAGTAGTGCTCACCAGATCATATAAGGAAGGAAACGGATGACATGCAAAGGGGGAAGCCTTATTTTGTCAACCATATTAGTTTCTAGACGCTTCTTTGCAAGGAAACAGTGAATTCAACATTTCAACTCATGAACATGGTTGCCTCTCATGGCTAGGATCTAAGCATCCAACAACTGAACAGATCAAGAAGACAGTGAATAAGTGATTTCAGAGAAGAGCAAATAGATAATAAAAATATCACCACTAGAAGAATCTTCTCAACCGAACCAGATGAGATGGAGCAAAGGTGGACACGCAAAGCAGGAAGATTTTTGTTTTCTCATAGCTATTCACAGGTTCCCCTTATTACAAGATTTCTGGAAAACAACAAGTTCATGGCTACAAAAGTTTCAGATCTCCCTCTTGAACCCACACCCATGACTCATGTCATACATGAACTTCCCAAGATCTCAGCCTCTCCAAAGATCAGACAGAGACATGGACTACATACCTTTTCTTTCATTTCACACCATCATATTATCCATATAGCCATACCCATATCTACTTAGTTACCCAGAGATCCATGCGTTCATGTTCATGGTGCAAGCAGCAAGCTCCATAATTTACATGACAAGCTCCAGTTCTTTTATGGTTCAGTTCTTTGCAGATCTGACCGAGACATGGCCACACAAGCGGCCATGCTCTTGCAAACCCAGATCTCGGTTTGTATTTTATGTGTGGCCCCAGGAGCCAAGAACATGACTCTCCTTATGGGGTCCTCGGCGGCCGAGCCGCGGCAGTCAACGCCACGGCTCGGTTCGCCGCCAGCCGGCCTGGCCGGCGGTGTGGCAGCGGCGCCATAGGAGCGCCGGAGTTTCTCACGGAGGGCCTGCTTGACCTCGTGAGCCCAGGAGCCCTCCCCGGCCTGCAGCTGAGGGGGTTTCATGGCCGGCTGGCTTGCCAAAAGACCAAAAATCCCTACAGCAGTGGATGCACGAAGCTGAGCAAGCAATCAGAGAGTGTGTGCAGAGAAATGGGAGTAGATTTATTAGAGGCTTCGCGATATGGGGTTATTTATAGGCGGGGCGAGGGGCATAAAGGGAATTCTACTGCAAGCTGGTGCGCCCGGGATCAGGTTCCAAAGTGCAAAGGGCAACCAAAAGAAAAAGGATAAAGGAGATGCGAAGTGGAATCCGGCTAGTTGGAGTTCCTGGCTGGCAAAACATTGCATTATCACTATCATGTGCTCATTATATTTAATTTGAAAACAGCGGTGATCAAATGGCCTTTGGTGTCAGGCTGCTCAACAAATCCTAGAAAAATTTTTTTTTTCGAGATCAAATGCCGCGTTTTCATTAAGTGAGGAGGAAACAAAAAAAAAAGTCACAAGAGCTTACAACAAAGGTTACCACCCGAAATCCTAGAAAAATCTTGCAAGAGTTCAAGTTGGACTGGTGGAATCTGATTGAAGAGTGGTTTTGTTTTGGATGATTTTGGTTTCAAATGGCGCCAGCAGAATCTCAACTACTTGCTCCGTTGAACTATTATTCCCAAGTTTTTGGAGTTGCAGGATATGAAGCTGGTTGGATACACATAACACTTGTTTGGTGCTCCATCGGTTCCAAAATATAAGTTGTTTTGATTTTTTTTTCTAAATATGTTATTTTTAGTATAATTTAGACATAATATATATCTTAGGTACTTAGCAAAAGGATAAAAAAAGCCAGAACTAACTTCTAGTTTTAAATGGAGAGAGTACAATTTATATATAGTTTATGACCAAAATAAGTTGAAAAACCAAACGATGCATTTTCTTGCATCTTCTTCTGGCCATATTTCTCCCCATAGTGACTCATTGCGCTAAAATATACAAACCAGGTTGGATATCAAACTTTTTTTGGGTAGAAATATATCATATTTCCTGACTTTTTTTTTTTCTCTACTTGTGTAGTCTAAGAAAAGCTATACCGAGCTACTGAGTTGCCACGTTTTGAGGGTTGCCATACAAACATAACCTGTGTTTATTGTAGTAATCGTGTTCGCTAACCTTTCACTTTCTTCTTGCATCTTTGCTTATGACACAGACAAGCTCTCCGACAAGAATGTTTGGTCATTATATACTTTCCATAATTGTTTTGAAGCAAAACTTAATACATATTTGATGACGTGAAGGGCAAATCCCCTAGTAGGATTGTACCATTTTCCATGTGCAACTGTGTCTTCAAATAATTGTGTGTGTTTAGTAATCAAAGTTTTCAATGTCTAACCTTACGGTTTTCTTAGAATTTGAGAATGGAGTTAAACAAACAGCTTGTGAACTAGTAGTTTTCGTTTAAAAGAACTGCATTGCATGCTGCTAGAATTCTTTTCCAATTTATAGAGGAAGTGTAACAATAAAGTAGGCGAAAGTGTACTACTAAAGTAAAAGAGCCGTAAGAGTTGGCATCAGATTTTCGCTGAGTGAGAAAAAGAAGATGAAAGAGAAGAGAAGCAGGCTGCACCACTTACAGAGACAGCTAATGCACGTGTTCTAAGAAAATTTATGAGAGGTTTGTCTAATATGTGGTTCACAAGCTATTATATGAAAATGTCATTAGTTAGCTGTATATGGCGTGACAGCAACATAAAAATTGCATTGGGAAGACGAAGCATATGGCTGTGTTCAACTGCCGGAAAGAATGCCAAGTCTCTCTTCTATCCTTGAGATTATTGTTCTCATGGAGATCATTGACACGGGGGATGAAATAACTTTGCTATTGTTGCATCGAAAGATGGCCAAATTAAATGGAATATAGAACATCATGGGCGTCAACTTATTTATTGTGCAGTGGCTGCTTTGCAACATCGTTGATGCTAAAGGGCTAATAACACGTCGAGAGAGTAAATGCACGGAGAGGAGAGATTAGAGACGAGACAGGAGAGACACAAAGTGTACAGGGAATGAATCTTGCGTATATTAATCAGGGTCGAACACCATTGTAGGGGCATCATATATATCCACTTGATGGGTTGTCTGCTAAGATAATTGATGGTGTCGTGTTCACCATTAAAACAATCTGAACATATCTTTTGTGCGAGGACGACCTTATCCTAGGTTCCATAACACAAACATTTATCATGTGCTCATTTTGCACCACACATAAGATCATTTGTGTTGTTGTCTATTTTCTCCAATCACGTCAATTGGTGCTCCTTATATCTCCCGGGATCTTACTTGAATAACCATGCATAATGGTGGAAAGTGCCAGCACCACGTCTGCATGCATCATAGTAGTCACATCTAATGCAATGTATCACCTCTATCGTTTTCAAGTAATTAGTGCTTCATTATAAGGTAACTATATTAAAATTATGAACTCTTATTAAAAATTATATTAATGTTTTCAGGTTTGATGCCAAGAATGGAGTGATTTTTTTGACAATCATGCCCTTAATCTTGAGTGAACGTATCCTAATAATATTCCAACGCTTAGTTCTGGGTGAAATGTGTGAAATCCAAATATAATAACCGGTCATTGATTCCATTCGGGAAAGTAAAGATGCATGGCGATCGACCAGAGTGAAGTTATAGGTTCCACTTAACCGCAAGTGTTAATTGCAGGGTTCAATATAATGACACTATTTTTCTAGTGAATTTTGTCAATTTGAAGCTTCGTGAAAATTTTTTTTGAAGTAATATCATAAAACCCTTTTGTATAACCTATCAGCAAACTTACGGCGGCAGACATTCATCTCTGCATAGTCATTTTTAATGTACAGTACCTGTTTGTAAAATTCGGGCACTGATGCCGTGGTGCCCTGCTGAGTATCTTTGTTTTTTTTTTTGAGGGACCATCTTTGTTTTGTTTTGTACGTAGCGACACGAATCATAGGAGTACTCGCTCGCGGAAGGAAGCAGCCATCATGTTCCCTTGTCGAGGCGAGCGAATTATTGGAGGCCCCGGCCCAGCCCAGCCCGCCGTGCCGTGGTGTCCACCATGCAGGTGGCCAGCTGGCGAGTGACGTCCGCACAGCCCAGCGCAGTGGTGCACGTCGCCGTCGTGGGCCCCGCACCTGACTCAGCCTCGCACTCACTCCCTTGCGCCCAGTGGGCCACGCCAATCACTCTCGCTCGGTCGACGCTCGCTAGTCGCTGCTAGCCTCGCCACGCCACCTTCTAGACCGTATCGAGTATCGATAGGCAAAAGCAATAATGGACTTATTAGTGAATAAAATATATTTAGAAATACTTTTTAAGCTAGTCATTTTAATTTATAGGACGTTTAAGATATGTCTAAGTACATAATAAGCGCTACTATGTATTTAGAAAATCTAAAATGACAAAGGTTGCATTCGCGTGGCGATGTTTTGTTTGGTGTAGGCACTATAGCCAGCAGTGGCCGTCGCAGGTAGCCAGAGGTGAGCTTAACGATCGCCTTCATCACTGACTTGCGCGCAGTGGCTAAAGCGAACACTAAACTGCAGGCTTAAGCTGCTGAGGGTATGAGGGAGATAAGGACACGTGAGGAGGATTCGCGGTGGACGAGATGATATACTCTCCCTGTTTTCAAAATATAATATGAATTCATTATACCATAATTATTCTCTGACGTTAAACAAATTTCCTTTTTTTTTTTTAAAAAAATAGCTTAACTGTTTTCTTAGTGGAAATAGCTTAAGGACTGCTTCGTTAACGGAATATTAATGGTATTTTCATCTCTATTAAAAACATCTAAAAACTAAGTAAAATCCCTCTTTACAACCTAATTTCCTCGAAAGAAAGGACAAATCATAGAAATGTTTCAACACAGAAACTACACACCCAACCGCAGGGAGAAACTATAAAATTACTATTGGGGAGAAATTACTGGGTTCCCATAGGGTTAATGCAACACTACCTATAGATGATTCTCTTCCTCGCCACGACCTCCGCCGCCGAAACGACCTCCACCGCTTGTCGTTCCTCTTCCTCGCATCACGGTCAAAAAACTATCATCCGCCCGCCCGTTCCCTCGCCACTCCTCTCCGGTCTATCTCGCCATCCCAATTTCATCTACTTTCGTTCTCGAGCAGGTCATGGAGGATGAGGAAGAGTTGTTTTGGCTGCAAGTCTTGAATCGAGGAGCAACCGCAAGAACATGCTTGTTTCTTAGGAAGTCTTGGTTTGCATGCATTTTATTAAGTCCCATCGACATAAATGGACAAAATGAGCCGCTCAATTGCTTATTCTCCTTTGTTGAATTTATAATCAAATGGAATTGGTTTTATAATCTATGATAGAATGTATTTTTGAGGTCGGCTCGCGAGAGCTCAAACAAGTGAATAATGGTTATATAGATGATTTTTTATATGCATTTCTAGCTCGTTTGGTTAACCAGCCGAGCTCGAGCCAAGTCCAATTGGATGGGATTATAAAATGCATTCATTACCGCTGAGAGGAAATCACCGGACACGTGAGGAGGAACAATAGTGGGAGATGATATTAGTTTATTTTCAAAATATAAAATGCATTCATTATACCATAATTATTATGAACGTTACTTTTCATCCCTCTTTTAGAAAATTAGACAAAGCTGTTTTCTTAGTAGAAATATTTTTCAAAACCCACGATAAATTATTAATGGTAGTTTCTATTTTATTAAATAGATTGCCAACTACAAAATTATGATGTGACAGCCTAATTAGTGAGGAAAGAGAGCACAAATTTATAAAAACCATGTCTTTTAGACTCAATGTACATGAAACTATAAAATTACCATTTGAAAAAAAAATTAGTTAAAATAGGGAAAATGCAAATTTTGTGAAATTGGGAGAGAGAAAAAAATTAGATTGAATACAAAACCATTCTGAAGAACGTTTTATAGATATTTTTTTTATGAAAAATAGTTTAGTTTTTTTCATTGGACTGCCTTAACTGTTGGATTGGATGGGATTATAAAATGCATTCATTACACTGCTCACAAATCAGCAACTGGAACGGAACGGATCCGGCCCATACGAAGCCGAAGCAGGCCAGCCCAGCCATCGTTCATCTCCTCGTGGACCTAGGTGAAATGCTGGGCTTTGTGATAAGCACAAGGACGTGGGAACACGTGTGCATCTGCCCCAACACCAACCCAACCCAACAAGTTACCCAACGACCCATCCAGATCAGTTCCGTGACGTCTCTTCCTCTCTTCTTCCATCTCCGCAAGCGCAGAGGCAGAGCCCCCCCTTGTGTTCCACTTCACTCCGCCCGGCCCCGGATTCAGTGCGAGGGAGGGGGCAGGCATGGCGGCGATGCTGGTGGGCGCGCTGCGGAGGGGAAGTGGATGCCGCGGAGGCTCGCGCCTCCTCGCTCAGTCGCTTCGCAGATTCGTGAGTTCCCTTCCTCTCCCATCCTCTTCGCTTCGCATTCAGTCGGTCCATTCAGCTCAATTCGCTCCACTCAGCCGGGAGGGGAGGATGGTGGTGGCGTTGCTCCGCGACAACTTTAGATGCGCTCGCGCTCGCTCCACGCCGTGCTAATCAATCGTCCGAGCCTGCTTCTCATGGCGGCGTCGAAATCCGATCCCCGGCGGTAGTTGTAGCTCCGGATCAAGCGACTAGAAGCAGACGCGAGTTCACATCTCGTTCACATTGGTTCAGGGCTTGGAGTTTGCTCTCTGCAGATGGTCTATGCTTATCTATCAGCTGTGTCTGTGTCCGTCTAGGTGAGCACGCTGGTCGTAGCGGAGCACGAAGGTGGGTTCGTCAAGCCGTCATCGCTAAGCGCATTGGCCGCCGCGGAGGCCATTGCCAAGCGACAACAAAGTCTCTGTCCTGCTGGGTGGTTCCGGGCCGGCGCTTCACAAGGCCGCCGACCATGCCGCGTCCAGCCATCCGCTGGTGTCTGAGGTACTGTGCTGCCGTTTCGCCTCCCACTGTTGATCATGCGTTTGCGCCACAGTTCCAGTTTCCTGCCTTTCAGCTCAGCCCCAAGGAGGAGGTGGACCAAACTAGAAGATAGATCGTTCCTCTGCTTATCAAGTTGGTTTTGTATCACTGCAGGTGCTCGTGGCCGATTCCGAAGCCTTGGTGCATCCTCTGGCTGAACCGTGGGCTGAGCTACTCCGTTCTGTTCAGCAGAAAGGAGGCTACTCTCATGTGATAGCTTCATCCACGTCGTTTGGCAAGAATTTGCTTCCACGTGCTGCGGCTCTTCTTGATGTCTCCCCTGTTACTGATGTCACCGCTGTAAAGGAGCCACGGGTCTTTGTCAGGTCTGCTATTCTTCTGTTTGCTGTCATCTTTATTCAGTATGTGGGCTTATTTTTCGTATCTTGGAAAACAGCCCGTGCACCTCAATTTATAAGTTCCTATTTCTTATCATCTGTTGTCACAAGACCAACTGCAAATAGTAGATATCTCCAGATCTCCCAGTATCAATCAAACTATCAAAGTGTGTCAGAATATCAAATATCCCCTCTATTTGATAGTTTATGCTCAACCTAAAGTGATAGCTTACTCTTACTGAGATATTTGGCACTCTTTGTCGGTTTTATTAATTACCATCCTCTTTGCTCACTTCCACGCCTAATATGTATTATTAGTTTATGGGTGTCAAAATGCATGACCCTAAAGACTGCATTACATAGAATGGTCACACTTGGCCATTCACATTAGTCCATAACTGCCTTTTGTGATGTTTCCTTTTGTTGGGGCTCCGTGATTTAGCATAGAACTCAATGTTAAAATGCCATCCGCTATGTCATGCTTATGTTGATGTATGTATCTGACTTCAGGCCAATTTATGCTGGGAATGCACTTTGTACTGTGAAATATACCGGAGAGGAACCTTGCATGATGAGTATTAGATCAACTTCATTTTCCCCAACTACTGAGGCTATGTCTGAAACAAAGGTTGCACCTATCACCCAGGTTGATCTCTCTTTCCTCAGTGAAGGTTTGTTTGGTTCCTTCACCATATTCTTCTGTTAAGAATCAACAATCTTTCAGAACTACTCTTAGTTGTTTTGTGTTGTTCTAATAATGTTCTGACTTATACAAGTCTCGTACTGATTGAGGATCACTAGATTAATTTTCCTCGCCACATCCTTTTAACTTTATAGAGTTGAAACAGGCTGCAGGAAAAAAACCCTCTTTTGATCTCTTAGTCCTATATACTTGATCTGACATTTTTTCACATCTGAATAGTACCTTTTCTTCAAACCATAGGGAAATCTTCATGGGTGAATCTGACATCCCAAGAAACAGAGCGGCCTGATCTTGCAAATGCTCGTGTAGTAGTCACCGGAGGCAGAGGTTTAAAAAGTGCTGAAAATTTTAAATTGTTGGAGCAGCTTGCTGAGAAACTTGGTGCAGCAGGTTTGACCTTCTATCTGTTTTTCCCCCTTCCTTGTCCATACAACTTTTTGTATCCTGTAAAATTCATTCCCTGCATACTGTTTTTCTTATTGATTATTTATCTTTTATGTAGTGGGTGCGACTAGGGCTGCTGTTGATGCGGGTTATGTTCCAAATGACCTTCAGGTAAGCTTGCTACTCTACCGTGAGTTCTGTATGATATGGCTAATTTTAGTTGTAAGGCCTTGTACTGCTAGTAAGCTAGCCTTATTACCACCATGCTCAGTATCATGTCGTCTTCTCCAGTTCATTGCTGGCTCATCTATTCATTCAATGTGTTTTCTATCTGCAGGTTGGCCAGACAGGAAAAATTGTCGCACCTGAGCTTTATATGGCTTTTGGAGTATCTGGAGCAATACAACACTTGGCAGGGATGAGAGACTCGAAGGTTATTGTGGCTGTCAATAAAGATGCTGATGCCCCCATATTTCAGGTTCCTTCTCGCATTTAATAAAATATATATACGTATTGTTCACCAATATTTGCTAGAAGTCCTGAAAATTCTAAGCCAACCGGGCATTGGCATTATCAAGGTTGCAGATTACGGACTGGTTGCTGATCTGTTCGAGGTTCTGGATGAGTTATTGAAGAAGACCCCAGAGAAGAAATAAGTGGCCGTTTTAGTTCTGTACTCTTGGATGTATTTGCCTATGTGGCCCTAATAAGATGGAATCATCTTACGATGTCAATCCCATAATGTTGGAATGGTTTATGTTTGGTCAAGGCCTGAATGTTTCGAAGTAAATTGGCAGCTTACCAAATGCAGATACGAGAGATAATTTAAAGCCAACGCAGTATGTTCTCCATATTTGCAGTTCGTACGTCAACAACAGCTTAACGAAAACAAGCCAACCACTGACATGAACATCCACTTCTGAAGCTAACAATCTATATTGACAACCAGCACACACTCAACGTCAAATGGATGTCCATACATGGTGTACACAGTACATTGTTAAAACCTAATGATACATTTTGTGTGATTCTGAGGGGAACAAGCTATCATCAGAGATGCTTATTGTTTCTTTACCATTTAATAAATAAATATTACAAACCAGATTCATTGTACATAAAAAAAACGACTACAAGCAAGAACTCCAACCATTTCAAATTATAAGTCATTTTAGTTTTGTCCTGGTGGCCGCCGTGGACGTCCGGTAGCTACCCGCCGAGAAACACGAGGGGGCCGAGAAAGGTCGACAGGGTGGCTTAAGGAAGAAGACAAGCTTGCTAATTGCTATATAGGGATAACGGTTTTCTATAAGAACACAATATAACAATCGCCAGAGCACCTTATTCTGTGTGGTCAAAATGAACACGAATTGCCATAAGTGACAAAAAAAAATTGTAGAGAATGTCAAATGATATATAATGTTACAAGTAAAATATATATGAATCAGCCTGTACGAACTAAACTGCTGGTGGTGGGCTTCCAGCAAGCCAACCCCACATGCCACCAGAACTTTGCCTCTGCTTTGCGTCCAGCGCTGCTTGCTCAGAAGCGGCTTTCTGTCGCCGGAGCAGTTCGACCTCCTTTTCCAACGCATCCATACTCTGAAGCTTTTGTCGAAGTTCCGCAACATCGACCTGAGGATTTTGGAAATTAATTATGATCAGAGCAGAATAAGACAATGATGTCCAGATAAGATATTTGTTGAGCGATCCACTGGACAAGTGGAGGGCTATGTTGTGTAGGGAATAATGTACTCCTACAACTTGTCATTTGTAGTGATTGGTGAAACAAAACACCACCATGTACCTCAAGTTTGAAACATCTGGATTGCTCAGAAGCAAGTTGGCCACGGACAGCTTGAAGTTCCTATACAAGGTAAATGGAAAAGGAATTATACAACAGTTCACAACAGTTTAACTTCCAAATCCCTTGATCAGATTGCGTTCAATATGCCAGTATGTGACAAGCACATGATGTTAACATCATTTAGCAATGGATAACCCATATAAACATTCAACACAACGAATGTTTGATCTAAACATTAGCAGAATGTAGTTTAAAAGTAGCATCAGATCTCAGTATACTTCTAAAACATAGCAGGTGTAGTATTTTAAAGAGAAGGTTAATTAGAAGCTTAAAGGAATGTGCATGATCAAAGAAAATAAACTAGTAAAACATAAGGTAAGAGAAAGATGACTTGCCTTTGTCAGCTCTGCATTTCTGGTCTCTGCTTGAGCAATGTCTTCTTTAAGTTGCACAGTTTGTAGCTGTTCCCTGCTAAGTGTTGCTTCTAGTTCCTCTTTCTGAGCTTTAAGATCTGCTATAAGCTGTTCACTTGCTTCATCATTTCTGTTATTCTGGAATTCAGAACAGCACAAGGCAAAAGAAGGATCTTATGAGTATCCTGTAACTTGGATCATCATCATTGGTAACAGCAACCACCACCATGAATTTTGTAACAGACAAATTCTATTGTTAACACTTGTAGCACTATTAGCTGCAGTCTTCCTTGCGGAATTTCAATCAGTACCAAATATGGACACATGTCATATACTTCTAGCCAACAAAGAAAAGTATCCTGGCAGGAAATTACCAGGTCAGAATCAGCACTGTCCATGGCAATCTCCCGTATCTTCCCATCTTGAGAAATTTCAGCCTCAGGTTCTATGACCCTAGATGTAGTATCTGAGACTTCTTTTACGGTTGACTGTGAATCTGATTTTAGGCTGAGTTTAAGAGTGTAAACCTGCTCATCATAGAGAAAAGATGTTGGTAGAAGTTAATTCAATGAATTAAAATAAGATTTGAATGGCAATTACCTCGTTGCTATATCGTCCATTGTATCCTCCAAAAGAGATGAGATAATCATAACCACTGTAATTGCTATGCACTAAAGTCATGCCCTAGAAATACCAAATTTCAAATATTAGCAGCCAAGAAATATCATCGTAACCACTGAATGCTGCTCAAGAGATATACCTCACTGGCAAGGGGAACACGTCCTTCCACAGTGCTAACAACTGACCATGTTAGAGTTGACATGTTAAGCACAAGTGTTTCAGAAACACCTGTAGAGGTGAGTGTATTAGTTATACTTGACATACAAATGCAAAGAAAAATATCATGGCCCACTGTGTGGGTATGTTGACTGTTGAGATTGGATGGAATCCAAACAAATTTCGAGAAAAAAAAAACATCCAAACAAGGTCTCATTGGTACAAGCTATCAGGAGGCAAAATGTACTAGTAACATGTTCACACAAATTGAACTCCACAATGACCACACAGTAGTTATCAACGATTCAACAAGCATGCTAACATAATAAGTTAAGACATCTTACCACTTTTATTATTGCCACCCCCAACTATGTACCAGTTCTCACCAACAGTTGCACCTGCATGGCCAGCTCTTGGGCTTGGAGTCAGACCTTGTTGTTTGGGTCTTGACCACTCCATCTGTAATTTCCAACAAAAAGAAAAAATTAAGTCAAAGATAGCAAAAAAAAACCCTGGAGTTCCAGAAAGAAAAAAAGTTTGTACCGTCTGCAAATCAAGGACATGTAGGTCATTGAAACATGTTGCATGAGACCCCCACCAAAAATTAAAAGATAGCGGTCAGCATGGCAAGCAGCAGCATGATCTGACCTTGGAGAAGGAGGCGTGCCTCTAAAACACAAAACCAACATCGCGATGAGCTAAATTCAAAATATAGTAATATAACGTTCAGCTTGAAAAAAAGATCACTCTGTTTTCAGAACATGTGCATAAACTGACCTGATGCGATTATGCCACATAATGGAAGTTTAGGAATATGCTCCCTTTTACTATGACAATATGTCAATATATGTTTTTATGCTATCAATATTTTTAACTGAAGAAAGCTTCTTAACTCTACCATATATGTGTGACAGTTAACATGCATCCCAATTATGTTGGGGACCAGTTCAAAGTAATATTTTAAGCACACATAGCAAAGATACATGAAAGCTAACAGCGTTTTTTTTCTTCTTCACACTAGGTGAACAACTGTGCATTAAAGGGCCATCGAGGTTGCTGTACTTACATTGCATCCACATCATCCCATGTCATGGTTTCAAGATCAAGGATGTGCAAGTCATTCAAGAGACACCGTTTTGCATCTTCACCACCAAACAAAACTAGTGTCGTTCCAACAAGAGTCACTGTTTGACCTCCACGTGAAACCTGCAGCAGATGAAACTTATATAAGCAAATTGAGCAATGTTATGTGGCAGAATTTCTTTATTAGTCATTTCATAATACAGATTCTAAGCTAAAATCACGTGCAGATAGAACTATAGAAGAAACCATCTGAGTAAGTGCACCAAAACAAAGATGTAATGCTCAAACATAAGACTAGCAGAACAAAAGAAATCATAACAAAAATTGGTCCTCTTAGTTCAGAGTTACAATAACCGATTGAAGAAAAATGATTACCGGTGGTTTCCCATAAGTCTTGACAATTGACCAGGTACAAGTATGTGGATCAAATTCCTTCACTAGAATAAAACCACCAGAAACAACAGCAGAACAAATTAATGCATGACATAATAAGTAGAAGAGGTACCAAAATAGATTAAAACTGATTTTATCAAACCTGTAATGCCTTCAGATGGATCTTTTGTATGCCCGGCAATAGATAAAAATTTGTTACCCCATGAAATCTACAAAATGGTACAGAATAAAAATGCAACTGCCATTAACTACTGGATTTAAGATAAATGACCATGCAAATGCAACAGTTGTGCAGAAGTTTACCAAAGAGTGACCAGCACATGGAGCAATTTGTGTGGTTTTAGTGGAATCAGCAGATTCTGCTTGCAATTTGGCATCAACCTTGGACCAGGTCAAACTCTTCAGATCCAAAGCCTATTTTGGTATAAATTATGAAAAAGAAAAATCATTCATTAGATCAACAATATTTCATGCTGACCTGCTTTCAGGTGACATTTGAATTGCCAGTGCATTTAAATGATTTTTTTTCCGTCCCCCTTGATTGTTTTATTCAACTTCACGTACCTGAAGGTCACTAAGGTAACGCCCGTTATGGTTCCCACCAAATATATACATCTTATTTTGCAAAACAGTTGCTCCATGCTACAGAAACCAAACTTCTCATTAGTGCTACAAAAGTAAATTGAGAAAAACGATGGAAGATGAATGAAGTATCTGGTGCACCTCATAGCGAGGCTTTGGACGGAGACCACTGACAGATAATGGAGTCCACTCATCATGAGAACTAACAGTACTAAGGCCTTCCAGAATAACATCTTTGTCCTGAGTCTCCACAGAACTTCCATTTTCAGAAATGATTTTTGGTTCTGGAATTGATGTTCCATTTGTTGAAGCCGGTACACTCTGTGGCTTGTCTTTTGGTTTCTAACAAAAAGAAACACAGATGGATAATTTGATAAACCTGCTAAGAAAAAAAAAACTAGAGAACTAGACATTGGGACGGTGCACTAAATGATAAGACCAACAGTGTCAAGTTCTCTATGTTTTTGTCTAGAGAGAAAAAAAAAAAGAAGGAACAATAACATGACTTACATGCATCTGAATGTCTACAACAGGCTCAGGGTTGAACTCAGGGACCCTAGAGTACCATCCAGGATCTTCTTCCTGCCAGAAGACCAATGCATCTATCAAATCCATTTGCACAGCCCCAACTTGCTTGGGACTAAAAAGTCTTTATTGTTATTGCACACACTGAACAATGTGATGTGATTATTCATACCTCTAAGATTTTGACAAAAAGACGCATCGCCTCCGCTGAAGGCATGCTTCCAAGCCCATGCCAGCTAAAAACACAAAACGATATAATTGATAAGTATCATTTCCAGAATACACACTTGAACGTACAGTATTTATTTTCTGGGTATTTCCCACTATCAGCCCTCCAGGCTAACTATCCATAATCTAAATTACATGGGTATCATGGTTATTGCAGCATAAGCATCTCATTTTCTATCTTCTGGCTGGGGACCAAATCACATTTCAAATTTGGGCTAATCAATAAAATAAGCCGACAGTACATGAGAATGAACTACTCAACTCACTGCTAGCGTGTAGACACAATTCAAGTTTTAAGAAAATCACTGAGGTTTCACTTTTTCATCATTGATAAAGAAGAACCTGCACAGAAGTTGGATTGTACTGTGACTGGCAATGTGAAGTTTGAGTGCAGTTTCTAGTGGTACTAACCTCGTCCATTTGCTCTGCTCCACGGGGTTCCACGCTCTTGGCTTGGGCACATTGCATGGCCCAACCGTGGCCTGGATCAAAACGAAACCCAAAATCACCAACCGAATTGCGATCATCAACCAAAGCAAATCTCTCCCGAGGGGCGAAGAAGAGCAACACAATTTAATCACAACCAACACAAATTCAGCATATCTCACGCTAGATCCACGCAATTTCACCCCCACACCCGAATTAATCGTCAGAATGATCAAGGCCGACGCGTCACCTGCTGATGCAGGCCGTAGAGGAGGAGGGCGACGTCATTCTGGAAGCGGGAGATAGCTGCGGAGGAGGTGGCCCCGCCGGCTCCGAACCCAGCGTAGGCCGCGGCGGCGTAGAAGCGGTCGGGGTAGGCGAGTCCGGAGCTCGCCATGGCCGGCGCCGCGCCCTAGATCTCCGCCCGGATCTCACCCGCGCACTGGGCAACCGGCGCGCGACGTCAGGTAGGGTAGGGTTTGCTCCTCCGACCGCAACTCTTCTGCTTCTTCGCCGTCGTGCTGGAAATGGAAATCTGCAGGGTGAAGTCGCGCCGAGATCTGGTGAGGGAGGGAGACGGCGAGCCGACGCTCTTCGCGGGCGACGCTTTTAACGCTCCCCGCCGAGGTGGCCGTAGAATGGAAGGGAGACACGGAGGCAAATGCTTACTGGAGCCGCCACGTGTCGGTGACAGGTGGGCCTTAGTGGGTCCCAGTGACGTGGTAATGGAGTCGCGGCCCGGTCGTGGTCGTTTCCGTTTGGGCAAGCCGTGTCCGTCGTCCTGCTCTGACTTCTCTGCTTCGTCCGATCCCCCCCCACCTGCCAGACTCGCCGCCGTCCGTCCACTGCTCGCCGCCCCCGGCCGCAATCCAGTCGTCGGTGCAGCCGTGCAGCACCGATCCTCACGCAGTTCCTTTGCGAAACGAGGCGCGTATACTGGGGAGCTGAAGCGAGGACGAGGAGAGGAGGAGAAGGGATGCAGCAGCTGCTGCAACCGAAGCAGATGCACTGGGTGAGGGCCGACTCCTCCGACTTCGGGGGCGACCGCCCTGCCCCCGCAGGTATCCATCCATCTCCTCCTCCTCGCTGCCGCCGTCTCGATTCCCCTGGAGTTTCACCCTACCCCTCCAACGAAGTAACAACCTCACGATTTTGCGATTTCGTGCAGCGGGCACACTGCGGTGAGCATTGGCAAGTCCAAGGTGGTCGTCTTCGGCGGATTCGCCGACAAGCGCTTCCTCGCTGACGTATCCGTCTACGACGTCGGTAATTGAAATCCCTTTCCAATTCTCCGACGGTTAGCTTGTGCCAATTTGCCTGCCCACGTCTGTGCGCAATTTTGCACACGCCACAACTCATCTTATCTTAAGGGTTATTAGATTGAGAGACGTAGATTACATTTACACGCTTGCGATTGGTATGGATGGAGCATATGCATTGGAATTTGGAAGGAAGAAGAGCTTCGCATTGCAAACTTCTGAATGCAACCTATGCATTATGTTGCAGAGAATAAGCTATGGTACACACCTGAGTGCACTGGCAATGGTTCGGATGGGCAGGCCGGCCCAAGCCCAAGGGCTTTTCACATAGCTGTCGTCATTGACTGCAACATGTTCATCTTTGGTGGCCGATCTGGGGGCAAGCGGTATGCAGTCCACATAGCTTATCCAGCAGAATTTGGAAGCTTAGCATTAATAGTTTCCTGTATGTTACTAATGATGTGGTCTTTATCTTACAGTTTAGGTGATTTCTGGATGCTAGACACTGGTAAGCCTCTATGTTCCATCAATTGTCAAGATCCCCTTCTCTGGTTCTGTCTGCGCTTATTCTAGAGGTTGCTGCTACATTCATGATACTGTTGTACATTTAGATTTATGGCAATGGTCGGAAATGATTGGCTTTGGTGATTTGCCATCACCACGAGAGTTTGCTGCTGCTTCAGCCATAGGAAACAGAAAGATTGTTATGTAAGCATTTATTTGATATGCACACCCCTGTCATACTTTCTGTACCATTACTTTTGAAGAATGTTCTATCATTATACAGGTATGGTGGATGGGATGGCAAAAAGTGGCTTTCAGATGTATACATCATGGACACAAGTAAGCAAACTGCTTCTTTTATCCAATTGCTGATTTTTTTACCCTTGAAGATGGCAAAGGAAAATGTAGAGCGTTGATTTATTGCATTCTCTATTGTATAGTGTCACTGGAGTGGACAGAATTAGCTGTTACTGGATCTGTGCCGCCTCCACGATGTGGGCATTCCGCAAAACCATGATTGAGAAGAGGCTGCTTATATTTGGAGGCAGAGGTGATTGTTATTTCTTGATTTTATTTGTGGGTCCTTTTATTGATTCCTTTTGTGAAAGTAAATTTTGTTGACCATTTTAATTTTTTTGGAAATCTAAAATCGCTAACTAATTATTTCCATGCCAATTGTCTTGTGGAAACCAAGCTATTTTCCTTATGAGAATATGTACTGTGAATGTGTCATGATGGTTTCTACTTTCTAATGAGTAGTTAGTTAATTTGTAATCTTTTGGCCATCAACAGCCGCATTTCCAATTACTTCAAATCTTCTTTGCCACAGGTGGAGCAGGGCCAATAATGGGTGATCTATGGGCTTTAAAGGGTATTACTGAAGAAGGTATCTCCTATTTATTCATATAAAATCTGTTTGAGTTAAAAGAAAGATGCATCCTAAGCCCCATAGTGTTACGTGCAACATATGCTTGGTCAGTTGATGATGGCACCATTCAAACTAACAGTGCACGTTGAAATAGCCTATTTGAATGGTTGTAGATCATGAATTCATGATCAGATGTGGTTTGGTGCCTTATTTTATTTTTATTTTTTTTAAAATTGTCGTAATACTTAGGACAAAATCCATGGTGCATACCCTGCATCTTTTTTGTCCTGTTTGATTGCTGATGCATCATTGGAAGTCATGTAGTTTAAGATGGCCCATCAGTATTATTTAACCTCTGAGGACAGGAAATCACCCATTCTATTTGATATATGTTAATACTAGTTGAAAAGTATTATTGACAACTTTTTTTCTGATTTAACTATCTAGCCCATCATTCATTTGTATTTTAGTTCATTTAGTCAGAACCTGATTTTGTCTACTTTGGAAGACAATGAGACGCCAGGTTGGACACAGTTGAAACTTCCAGGACAATCTCCCTCACCACGATGTGGTCATTCTGTAACTTCTGGTGGACCTTATGTATGTAATTTGATCCCGCGATACTTGCATTTCTTTTTCTTGGTCTCTCAGTGCACTAGTATGAAGTATTCAGTAGCTGGTATCTCATATAACATAGTATTTGTACACTTGGGCCCCGTTGGATGTCCATACTAGATATTAACTAATTACCATTGCTATATTGTACAAATTATATGCACCATTGATGTATCTTTAGATTTTAGAACTCATTAATGCATTTTGATCTACTATGGACCAGTAGGCACTTTGTTTGAGTCCCAACCCTCTTTCTGATGAGGCCAGGGGTCTATTTCCTGCTATGATTAAATATTAATGCAGTAACAGATAGGCTCCTGGATATGCCTTCGATGGGTATGCTAAAAAATAGTTGTTGTATTCTGCAGAGTTTCATCCTTAGTTAAGATCTGAGGTATCAGTATGTGGAACATATCATTTATTAACTTAGGTTGGTGATGGAAGTGAAGTTTAGGCATAGCTTTAGCAGAGTTTCTTTGTCATTAACTACATAAATGAAAGGGTGTAATCATTTACTTAAAAAATAGTTGTGTTTATTGTGTCCTTGGAGTCTTTGCAACCCCAAATTGTTCACAATTGAGGTCTTGAGTTAATCAGCTAGATTATGTTGGATTTCTTCTAAAATTTTTCCATTTTAAAGGTCATGATTGCATGATCAGTTAACTGAAGGTGTATAGATCTTTCTTGTCAGCTCTTGCTGTTTGGAGGACATGGAACTGGCGGTTGGCTAAGTAGATATGATGTGTACTACAATGAATGCACTATTTTAGACAGGGTAAGATGTGATTGTAATTCCTTTTTTATTTGCATAAGGATTTACTGAACTGGAACATGTGTCTTTCTTGTGGGTGTAACACTGCATCTTGTAAAAGCTTTTTGTTTAAGTCCAACAGTTTTTATTTCTTCAGTACAAATTATGTTTCCCTGCTATTAACATAAGATGTGGTTCCACAAGTAAACTTGTATGACTAAAGTACTAACCTTAACAAGGAAATTGTGATGCTAGCTCATTCTGTGCTGCTTGGGGCATGTTTGCAGTTGCTTTTACACTGAGTTGTACAATATATTAGTTGATAAAAGTCTTTAGTGAGCAGTAAGATTCTTCCAGAAGTAACTGCTATCCTATAAATGTAATCGCTTTTGAAAAGCCATGTCAGGCCTATGCAAACCCATTTTTCTCGTTATTAAAATGTAGTGTCAACTATGGATCACACACTAACATCAATTTTGTTTCAAAAAAAAAAGACATACTAACATCAATCAAGAACACTACCAAAGTTACTGTGGTTAGTGTCTTAACTTAATGCATCTTAAGTAAGTTTGATTACATCCTAACACTAACCAAGAAGACTAGAAAAGCTAGTCCTGTAGATACAGCTTAAGTAGTCATCACTGATCAAGATATAAAATCAATGTCAGATAAGTCTGTGCATCCATTGCCTGGGTTATCTTTGTAGGTGGTTGAAAGGTGTTAAATATGATTATCAGCCACATCCATTATAACCATCATTGGAATTACAGCTAGTATAAATATTGATATTATACTTGCTGCACATAATATAGCCTCAGAAGGCCAATCTTGTAACTCCGACTGATCTTACCACTGTCAACTACTCCGTAACTAGGTTATTGTGCCTATACTGAACACAATACTGACAGCTAGTACCATCTCCATTATTCATTGCTTTGTTCTAATGCTGACCTACCTTTCATGCCACTTGCTCAATCAGCACATGTATCTTTGTTGGCTGATACTTCAATCCTTCACAGTGTCTGTTCAATGGAAGCGCCTACCAACAAGCAATGAACCTCTTCCTCCTCGGGCATATCATTCCATGACTTCCATAGGGTCTCGATTTCTTTTATTTGGCGGCTTTGATGGAAAGAATACTTTTGGTGATTTGTGGTGGCTTGTTCCTGAAGGTACAGTCATCTCATGCTTATCTGAAAAGGAGCACTTCATTCCTATATGCTTGGTATCTTGAGGGCTGCGTAGAGTGTACTGGAATATAAAACTCTGCACATAATTTCTTCAATTCATAGTCCTGCAGTCATACCCTTTAAACTTCCATGCATGGTTCAGTAATGACAAGTGAGGAGTTTTGTCGATTTCCAAGATCACAAAAAAAAAAAGGAACTCATTGACTAATTGCTTATATAATTTGCTGCTTAACTGGATGTATATAGGAAACTGTACCACTTATGGTGCAGGTTCATTTACCAAATAGTATGAAATGAGTTGTTGTTTTTAAAAAGTTAACTTTCCCTAATGCTCTTGATTTTTTTTTCTTTCTCTGTGATGCTTGACAAAGAATGATCATTTTTCCTTTTCTAAATTGCACCGTATTTTATGTACAGATGATCCTATTGCTAAATCCAGACGTAGCTCCTAACATCGATTCAAACAGCAAATCTAGCGCTGTGAGTGGTGATAACCAGCAATCCAACCTAAAGGTACATGCTTGCATGTGTGAGAGTTCACTTTGAAATTTTAGGTGATAGAAATTTTATAATTTCTAAAATATGTTTTGTAGGAGTCGCCAGCTCTGGAGAATCCAATAACAGAATTGGCCAGCGACTGGGAATTCCACTTTCTGAGGAAGTTTCAGCAAGTTTTGGTGACGAAATCAATGATAAAGAACTTGTGGAATTGTCATCTAGGCTTGCTGGTCAATCCCTTCCAGCTAGTGACCAGGTTGCATCAATTCAGGTGCTTGCGGCAGTCATGCCTCACTATTAATGTAACTCACCTGTACTTACTTCTGAGAGAATTTTGGAATTTTTGTGTGATGTCAAGGTACTTCGTGATCATTGGAAAAGTTCTCCAGCCAGCTCACTACAACTGCAGGAACTAGGACCTTTGCTGAGGGACTATCAACGTTTAATCCTGCGACGCTATTCGTATGGTTTCACTCTTCGGTCTTCCATCTGCATCTGTTATTTGCATACTTAATCATCCACCCTTTCACAAATCTAGAAGTCCGCCTCTTAGAAATTGAATGATCTATAACAGTTTCTCGTCTGGTCCATGGATTATTCTCTTTGCGATAGCTTCAATTGCTCGAAATGAATGCATATTTGATGTTTTGGGGGACTAGGAGTAACTGTGAATTTTTACACTACAAAATCTTGTGAGTTTGTCATGTCAATTATACTTTATCATGGCCATGGAACTTACATATCCATGTTTTTGGCCTGTTTGATATCAATAGGCACAGAACAGTTCAAAAATAAACCGTGGCATCTCCTGTCAGGTTCTTTGTGGTGGTTAGTTAGAAATTGAGCATGTGCAGATAACTTGGTCATAGCCAGAGGTTGATATGCCTGAAAATGATCATTGTTCATTATCCATCATCAACTTCTCCATTAAAGCAAAAGTACTTGTTAGCAATATTTCTGCGTCGATCATGATTTCATTTTCATTTTGCAACAAGTGCAGGGAAATCCATTGCCAGCTTTTCATGAAATGGAAGCTCTCCGTTTTTTTTCCATTTGAAAAGTGCTTCACAGGTATGCATAGTAGTACATACAATCTAGTGATCCACCGCAAACGACCAGCAGTCAATTGTACGATCTTTTTTTTTTTTCATTCTCCTACTTATCCGTTATCACTATGTTGTATCTGTGATGATATACCACAGTTGCGCATGGATGACATCCCCGTCTTGTTGAGCGAGTATGGAAGGCTGCTTTCCACATGAGATGGCATCTTGCAAGTTGTGCACTTTTGCTTGGTAGGTGCTTTTGAACATAACCGTTGTGTTACTGTTAGAACATCGGTTTCTGCTTGCAGTGCCTAACTGTTTCAGCTTCTGGTCTCATATACATCATCTTCACTCTTTGCTTCAGGTTCTAACAGAACATTTGCTTCATGTAATCTGCTAGAACTTTCGTGCCTGCCAACAGCACACCCGTGGAGCCATTCCTTGCCATCAGTTAGTCTGTTAGTGCAAGTCATAGTCGCATCAGTGATAGCGCACTGAACTGGATTCCTTTTTCTTTCGAGGACGAGGACTGGGACGCACACAATTTCGTGCAGCCTGGCTGGGCGTGGAATGTCCATCAACACGTGATTAGGCCTAGGCGAAGAGCTGAGGCGGCGTGGCAAGCCGCCTATGGTCGCGTGGAATTCCAAGAAAACGGAGTTTTGTGTGAGGTTGGAGCCTGCAGGTCAGCGGCACATGTTTTCAGTTTTCATTCTCCTGCCCTCCCATCTGACCAAAAGGACGCTGCCTTGCATTTTGCTATGCTACCTGTTGCTTAAACACGTAAGGATTTTCATGTGTCAATCAATTTCAACTTTAATTTGATTTTATTTTATATAAAAAGTATGGTATCACTAAATAGTTTTATTATAAAAACATATATTGATCTAATGGTATTTTTAGCACAGTATAATAAATATTAGTTGTTCTTTGTATATATTTGATCACATTTAAGATTAGTTGACTTTTTAGAAAACGAGAAGTATTTTTTAAAAGAAAGAAACGAAGGGCGACCACTAGTCTCTCCTGCTCAGCAAGTACACAAGTAGAGACGCCGGTCGCACATTCGAAAGCATGTGCTCGTTGCCGTTGTCCTCACGTGTACAGAAAAAGGGCGGAAAACGCCGTCTTGAGCATTCCAAGCGACACTACTGGATTAGTACGAATTATTATAGGGTGTCGCACGATCACGCGTTCCGGCTCTCCCTGAGTCCCCGTGCGTACCTGGCATTTCGTATGCCTTTGGTAACTTCAGTTTTCGCCAGCAGTCAAACTGAATTTATATTAATATAGGTGGTGAAAATAAAATTTTTCTTTTTTTTTTTTTTTTTTTTGAGCAAAAAATTCAGTTTTTTTCTAGCAGATCTAAAAATAAATTCAGTTGAACCAGCTCGGCCGGACCACGGAGTGACTGTTTGCAGGTGACTGTTAGGCCCGTGGGCCGGTCCTCCCTGTCCCAGGCCCAAGTGGAGCCGGCATCCGTCCTAGCGGTTCCAGAACCTTCCTCCTCCTCAGATGGGATCGTGAGTCGCGCGCCGAAACTGGAAACCACCACCAACCCCAACCGGCGGCGGCAGGCGGGGGCACCCGGGATTTTCCATTCCACCCGAGCCCGACCGCGCCGCGCAGAGCCTGCCCTGCCCTGCCACCCAGCGGAGCCGCTCCCCATTAAAAACGAGGGCCTGGCCGCCGCCTCGGTTGCCCACTCCCACTACGCCTCTCCCTCCCAAGTCTCCACGCCGCGAGAGGGTGACGGAAAGCGACGCGGCGCGAGAGAGGGAGGAGGGCCAAGGGGAAGAGGGGAGGCACCGCACCAGGAACCCTCGGTAGCCGCCGCCGCCTCCGATCTCCGCGAGGTACCTACTGCCTCTTCCCTCGCTCTCCCTTCCCTGTACGCCTTGGGGGGTTTTGTATGGTGGTAGGATCTCTCTCCGCCCTCCGGCGTCCCACCCTAGGTCCCTAGGTGGTGTGGTGTTTGGTCTGGCCGCCGCTCGACTCTCCGGAGTCTAGTGGATGGATGGTGGGATCTCGCGTTCTGTTCTCCAACTTTTGGGTCTCGTTAATTCCTAAGAAGAAGAAAATTACTGACTGCTACGGGGGGGCTCTTCCGTAGGTCGTATGACCGCATCAGATTTCGGTTATTTCCGCATGTAATTCCTTCCAATCTCGATGAGAAATTAGATACTGGAGAACTTTGAGATTTTCATTCCTGGGGTGGATTTGGAGGTTTATGGGGAGGGGCCCGTTAAGGGGCTGTGCATGTCCAGTGAACCTCTCCTGGTTTGGCACTTCTTCTCCGGGGAACTTTTACAATATAAATCATCAAGCGGATTGTTCTGTGAAGTTTCAGCAGAAGACTTAATTAAATTTAAAATAACCGATGTGTGGTTTACTGATTCCCCTGGAGCTTCAAGTGAAGGGCAGGGAGCATTAGCGATGCCTGCCTTTTTTCATACCGCTCCGTAGATCAACCTAGCCCTTCTCATGGAGGGGATGGATTGCACGTGCTCATTCTCCTCCTTGGTAGAGATACCACTGGGACACATCAGCAGCCCTGCGTGCGTGTCTATGTCTTAGCTGTGTTATTAGTAGTGAACAAATGGAGTCTGCTTATGAGGTGTCGAGATTTTTTTTCCAGGAGATGGATTTGGGATTTATTAGAGTTGGTTAAGATGTGCGCGTGTCCAGTGGACATCCTCTAGTTTGGTATGTATATAGGGATTTTTTACACCAAACAATCAGGCAAATTGTTCTATGAAGTTATGCCCCAAAAAAGGGAAATAGAAATCTGTATGGTTTATTGATTTCCCTGGAGCTTCAAGTGAAGGGTAGGGAGCATTAGCGATGCCTGCCTTTTTCATACGGCTCCACAGATTAACTGTTACCCCTTTTTAATGGAGGGGAATGGATGCCATGTGCCCGTTCTCCTCCTTGGTAAAGATACCATTGGGATACATCACCAGCCCATGTGTTCCCAGCCCATGTGTTCCCTTTGAATTACTGTCTTGGTTTAGCAGGTGTGGCAAAGGAAGCATGACTTTTAATCTCATAGCTTTGTGTCGATACTTAAGCAGAAATTGACCATTCCTCTGTAAATCTAGGTAATTTTCATGTCAATGTATGAAACTTGTTTAAAAAATGGTGTTTGGCCCTGATTATCTGGATTCAAGCATGTCCTAGCAAGCTTTTTCCTGTTACTATGTTGTTTCATACTTTTTTTATATATGTGGATTCCTGAGAATAGCTTCCTGGTCTCAATTAATGTTGTGTACTTGTGTTTGACAAGGAAAATATGATAGTTTCTTAAGTTAGTCCATGGTGGCTTTGATAACTGATGACTATGTTCCTCCCCTTGAATTTGAAGGTTGTGGTTTCAAGATGTCGACCAGCACATTTGCTACTTCCTGCACACTGTTGGGCAATGTTAGAACACAGGCCTCCCAAACAGTGGTGAAGAGCCCTTCATTTCTAAGCTTCTTCGGCCAAGGTATGAAGGTCCCAAGCCTGATGACCTCCAAGAAACTTGATGTCTCCGCCATGGCTGTCTACAAGGTGAAGCTTGTCACGCCTGAAGGCCAAGAGTATGAGTTTGAGGCTCCAGACGACACCTACATCCTTGATGCGGCCGAGACTGCCGGTGTGGAGTTGCCATACTCATGCCGTGCTGGGGCTTGCTCCACCTGTGCTGGCAAAATCGAGTCTGGTGCTGTTGACCAATCGGATGGATCCTTCCTTGATGACGGGCAGCAGGAGGAGGGCTATGTGCTGACATGTGTCTCCTACCCAAAGTCCGACTGTGTCATCCACACCCACAAGGAAGGTGACCTGTACTAGGGCTAGGGCTTCTCAATTTGGCAAGGGACCAATTGCTCTCAAGTGTGTTGTCATGCAAGCTCCATGTGCCCTACCAGTTGTTCGAACTGTTTGGCATCAAACTTTTTGTGGTTGCTGTCTTCTGCGTTCTGCTAGTTTATGTTCGGGGTTGTTGGTGCATTAAAAATTGGGAACCCATGGGAGCTAATCAATAAAAAACTGATGCCATAATAGTATATTTTAATGGCCTCTTGTTATGTTTGGAGAAGTGTTGAAGTTATTATTAATTCTGAATCAACTGCAGCATGCTGTCATCCATTTAGTTACAAGCATCTTTGTCATGTGATTGGTGTTCGCCAAATTGCAGCGTGTTGTTGCTTGTTCTGGATACATGCGCAACTGCGTACGCGTGAGAACTAAAATGCATGACATGGTGAACCACAACTACCCAACAAGGCAACAAATCCAGTTCGCGTCAAGATGCTTTCTGTGCCAAGAATCTTGAATTTCTCATTGATCCGGGATGCTGAATGCAACAGGTTGCTCGTGTCATCCCTGATAGCGAATGCCTTGGTAGGTGGCAGAGAGCAGTGGCATATTCCTACCCAACTGCATGCGTTTGGCTCTTGTCCTGTCTACCCCATTTGAGTACTTGGGGCACTTAGTCTTCTTT
Source organism: Hyparrhenia diplandra (assembly GCA_015847255.1). NCBI lineage: Eukaryota > Viridiplantae > Streptophyta > Magnoliopsida > Poales > Poaceae > Hyparrhenia > Hyparrhenia diplandra. The sequence continues at coordinate 85,833 of JADLZK010001738.1, forward strand.
TCTTGCCTAACTCAGTTGGAGTTGCATTAACGATGGCAATTCAAATGACCTAGTTTTCCTTCACTACTCTCAAATTTTGATTCATTTCATGTGCCGTTATATTTCTGAAATTTGATCCATTTCCTGTGCCATTATATTTGAAGATATCATAGTTATACGGCCACAAATGGGTTTACTAGAATTTAAGAGAACATAAAAAAAACTGTGAACTCAATACCATGGCAATTCACATGGCCTAGTTTTCCTTCACTACTCTCAAATTTTGATTCATTTCATGTGCCGTTATATTTCCGAAATTTGATCCACATTTCCTGTGCCATTATATTTGAAGATATCATAGTTATACGGCCACAAATGGGTTCACTAGAATTTAAGAGAACATAAAAAAAACTGTGAACTCAATACCATATCGAGTCTTTCGCCCATACGGAAAACGACCAAATAGCCAATACTGTATGCAGATATAGAAAGATACATACATAGCTAAAGTTATGACAGAACAGCTGTAGCCAAAACCAATACATTGCTCGCACTCTATCGACATATCAATGAAGAAGCAGCATCTGGATCACTAAAGCAGGACATCTGAAAAGGCAAATGCTTAGTTGGATGTACTCTTTCCCATGCAATCATGCTCGCAGAAACTATATGTACTTCACAAAGACACTCAATAATGCAGATCTCAACACCTTGACACACTACGAAAGGCACGGCTGAAAGCTCAGAAGCATTTTCGGTGGACGATTGCAGGGCCGGATTCATCGTACTCTTCCTTGGATATCCACATGGAAAATGATTGGAGTAAGAAGTCTATATTGTGAAAAACAATGCTTCAAAATTGAACTGATATTAGTTTGTATTCATAGCCTGTGGTTTATAATCAAAATCACTGGAACATTGTCCACAATTTACTAATTTAGATGTGTTCATATGCACTTGTCAATTTGGTTTATTGCTGTGTTTGCTTAAAAAAAGGAAGATGAAAACAAAAAGGGCAACCAAGAAAGCATCTCCATGATAAGATAATAAATATGTTACAACAAGTGGAAAGGACCATGTTAATAAGTACCTGCTGGAATGTACTGAGCGAGGCAAGGATTGAACCACCAATCCAAACACTGTATTTTCTCTCTCTGGAGGTGCCACTACCTTGATTTTCATACTGCTCGGTGCAAGGGCAGTAATCTCCTTGCTCATCCTGTCAGCAATGCCAGGGAACATGGTCGTTCCTCCACTGAGAACGATGTTGCCATAGAGATCCTTCCTGATATCAACATCACATTTCATGATAGAGTTGTAGGTGGTCTCATGGATGCCAGGAGCTTCCATCCCAATCAGCGACGGCTGGAAAAGCACTTCTGGGCATCTGAACCTTTCTCGCCCAATAGTGATGACCTGCCCATCAGGCAACTCGTAGCTCTTTCTCTAATCGCAGGAGCTGCTCTTAGCAGTCTCGAGCTCCTGCTCGTGAATCAAGGGCAACGAAGGCCAGTTTCTCCTTTATATCTCTTACTATTTCCCGTTCTGCTGTTGTAGTGAAGGAATAACCCCTTTCCGTGAGGATCTTCATTAGGCAGTCAGTCAGATCACGACCAGCGAGATCCAACCTAAGAATAGCATGAGGAAGCGCCGTATCCCTCATAGATTGGCACAGTGTGTGTCACACCATCACCAGAATCAAGCACAATACCTGCACAACATAGGTAGAATGATGTCAGATCACCAATGTCGAGAATCAAGGATGAAGTTGTCTTAGAAAAACTCATCAGTTAATAGGTGAAAATGAACACGTACCTGTTGTGCGACCACTGGCATATAGGGAAAGAACAGCTTGGATAGCAACATACATTGCGGTGCATTGAATGTCTCAAACATAATTTGGGTCATCTTCTCTCTGTTTGCCTTTGGGTTCAGTGGTGCTTCTGTCAGCAGAACTGGATGCTCTTCAGGAGCAACACGCAGTTCATTGTAGAAGGTGTGGTGCCAGATTTTCTCCATATCATCCCAGTTGTTCACGATACCATGCTCAATGGGGTACTTCAAGGTCAAGATACCTCTTTTTTTGACTGTGCCTCGTCACCTACATAGGCGTCCTTTTGGCCCATTCCAACCATCACACCTGTGTGCCGAGGGCGACCAACAATACTAGGGAACACTGCTCTGGGCGCATCATCACCAGCAAAGCCAGCCTGCAGAGAGGAGAAGCATAGGCTGGTCATTCTGCAACAACTCCTTTTACAGGTTTCAGAGATGAATGAATTAACAGATAGAATGAGCGCCAAACCTTGACCATTCCGGTGCCATTGTCACACACAAGTGGCTGGATATCCTCACCGTCAGCCATTGATCTGCACAGACAATTCTGAATTCAGGGACCATCTCAAATATATTCACTTGTTAAAGCACAAAAAAGTTGAACCTAGTTCGCTTAGATGGCTTGTAAATTTAAGTTGAGACTGGTAAGGGAAGACCATATAACTTTCAGATACATAATGTTTTAAGAGTAATTTGAAAATATAACTTTCAGGTACATAATGTTTTAAGAGTAATTTCAAATAGTAGCCAAGTAAAAAAGAAACGAAAGGTTGTATTTAGCAGGTAGGTCAAGTTGCAGCAGGATTATTAACATTAAAATCTTTGAACAAGGACCAGCTTGTAAATAGGACTAACAGCTTTGAGGGGAAAAACATATAACACTGCGATCAATCATAAAAGTGGATTAATTATGCCCAAGATACTACAGAGCTGGCATAAGCTGTCCTGTCAGGCACAGACATGCTCACTTGTTCGCCCATGTGCCACCGAGCCTAACAAAATGAATAAAAACTACAGCTGTACTGGATCAGAATTATTGCTGTTGCTGCACATCCAGCATTCCAGCCTATAGCTGGATAATTCATTTAGCCGTAGACGATGGAAGTCTAAAAGTCCGTGTGCCAGCAAGAAGTCAGTAGTGGCACCCATCATTCCGATTCCAGCTAGCAAAAAGTTATCCAACTAGATTGTTTTATTCCAAAAGAAGGGAAAAAAAAAACAATAGCAGGCTGTTTGACAGATTGAGCTGTTTAGACCAAGATAACCTGACAAAGATTCAGGTTAGTGTTAGCAGTATTTGACATGAAGATACATATTTTTTAAAAAAGAAACTGTATTTTTTTATTCATAAACAAGTATGTACAAGAAGATCACAAGTATGAACCACTGGATGGGATCTAAACCAACCCGGCTTCAAGATTTACAGAAACTATTTGTAGGCTCACGGCCATCCACACGATGAGCAAAACATCCAACTAAAAACCTTTCAGTTCATTCATTTCCCCACGAGTATCCTCCAAGTAACTGACTTGCCACTCGAAACCAAAACAAGCACCATGAGATGAGATCTAGGACTAGAGCATGCACCTCCACCGCATATATCAAATCGATTTCTGTTCGAGGATCCGGTTATAACCCCATACATGAACTACCAGTACTTTTTTCGCTTCTTGGTCGAAGGGACAAACAACACTAGCTAATATGTACTGCTTATTATTACGGGATCCGATCAAGCTAGCAAGACACTGCATATTTGCATGAACTCTTCAAGAATTGCAGTTACGCGGCGCTAATTACGAACGACGGATCCAGATACAGATACAACCGCACGCTAGGACTGAAAAAAGAAACCAACTCCAATTAAGAGCAAAGGCACCTCTCATGGCAAGGTAGGAGGAGCACTTACCAACAGAAGGAGCAGCGCTTGTGGCGGCAGGAGCGCGCACAGATGCGGTCGCTCGGTGGTGGATCCGACGGGGAGAGGAGACGAGGAAGGAGGGCGCTGCGGTGAGGTGTGCGGTGTGCTCTGCTCTGGAAGGGGAGAAGGCCAGAACGGCGTCCGTTTCATTTATACGCGTGGCGACAGTTTAGCAGAAAAGGAAGCGGCATCGGGGCCAAAGCCAAAATTCAGGGAAAACCATCCAATTTGACCGTCGTTTTGGATTCTATAACTGCTTTCCAAACAAATTGAGGCCGAATTTTCTACTCTTGTGGGCAAGATATAGGTTCCTGCCTCGCCAGGTGTGGCCTTGGTTTTGGTTTTAGTTTTACTTTTGTTGTTGTGTTTGAGCTACTCCTACCCATGAAATAAATGTGAAGTCGTGTTTAAAGAAAAAAAAATATATAGGTTCTGTTGTGGATTTGTGAAACAACACCTCCACAAAACCCCTTTCGCCCCGATATTACACGTTTGCATCAACGGACCGCCGCGATTTTGCCCATGTGTGATCTACTTTCGTTTTCACTTGGGGTGCTGATCCACCTCGGACACTTCTCTCCTCTCTTTCCCTTCAATTTTTCTCTAGGATTAGGAGGTTCAAGGATTTTTTCTCAATCACGTAAAAAAAGGTGTTTTTACATTAATAGAAAAAAATTTTAGATAAACACGCCTCAAGGGGACGAAATTGAGCATTAGCGCTCTCTAGAAGAATCTAAGAGGGCAAAAGTTTTTCTGATTGAGCATTAGCGCTCCTGAAGAATACATTGACTTGTTAGAATACTACTCGCTTCATAAAAACATCTCACATTTCGCTCCTTCGAGGCTCCCAAGCAACCAGGAGCCAAGGGTTGCACGCTACTAGTAGAGTGGCACCATGGTGTTTTCCCTAGTACAAAGATCCATCCATGATTTAAGTTAGATTGGTAGTTGTTTTTCAAGTACTATTATATAGTTGTTTAACCGTGTTACCATGATGATGTATAATTATATATAGAAAAAAATAACCCTCGAGGGTATGTGATGTCACAAACCAGAGTTAGATTGGGTCGGTCGTGACACGTCGATTTTACCGAACTCAAAGGTGGCGGGTGGCGGCGTTGGCGCCGGGCCCTTGGGGCGGTTGGGGCGGCGATAGGGAAGGAGGGCGCAAGACGGCGCCTTATTTTCTTTATTGCTTGTCTCCCAAGAGATTACATACCCCTTACTTAATTCGGTCAATCTCTTAAGGTTTCCTTATATGATTGGAATACCTTACGAGCAATCCTATTTATTTCCTAATAAGGATTTTCCTTATAAAGTTGGAATATCTCTTTGCACACCAAAAGTCCTTGGATAATCCTATCATAATGATGAGACTAAGGCGTCATGGGCCGAACGTTGCCGGTTGGGCTGCCCTAGCCGATCCCGACGGGCCCAAATCTCGCACACGTGACCGGACAACTCATGGACATTATACTTAAGAAGAACCTTCTCATACAAGTCAAAGAAACCCTTTGAACCCTTGTCCTACACATACATAGCGCGGCACCGCAACTCACATAAGATTAGTTCGGATCTTAGACTTATGTTTTAACGTGAGAAAGACGAGGGATCTTTACATCAGCAAACCTAAAATATGCGGAGGTGGAGAATCGAACTCCACTCTTGAAGCATCCCACCATTGGGACGCTACCACCCGAGCTACAACTTCGCCCGTCTATGATGTATAATTATTGTTTCATTTGCCCTATAAAAATACCTGTTTAAAACACTATAGCACCTAAACTAATGCATGAAACTTTTTTAACAAAATTACGAATAGAGAATGCAATCATTTATGTCCAAATAATTTCATCTCGAACAAAGCTTGTACAATTGCATCTTTTTATAATAAGAAATTATTTTCCGAACAATCTTTTTATAATAAGAAATCAACACTACAAGAGCCGTGAGTACTTGTTTTTCATCCACACTCTATCCGTCTCTTTCTTCTGTTGCAATTTTTCCATAAACCAATTTAGATGCTAACATTGTTTGATAATACGGTAACACACCTCAATCTGCAACAGACAACAACAAGCTTAGTGTGCTCTTAAATAAGTACTTCGCACAAAGAAATAACCACCACACAATGTCTATCGGCAATGACTCGCCGAGGCCTGTTTGGTTCCCCCCTCTAAACTTTTTAGTAGGTGACTAAACAATAGATTAAAGGCCCTGTTTGGTTCCCTCACAGGGGACTAGGGACTAATTTTGGGTCTCAATTATTCCCTAATTTATCCAACAACAAGATTAATGGACTAATTTTTAGCCAACTAGTCCCTAGTCTATTAGCCCCTTTTGAGAGTCTAATTGGGACTAGTCCATTGCTCTTGTCGGTCGTCAACTCGTTTGTGCACTTGTGCATGCACTAGTCGGCTTGTTTCCTCTAGTCCCTCATTAGTCATTTGAACTAAACATCTTTTAAACGAGACTAAAAATTAGTCCCTAGTCCTATGAAAACCAAACAAGCCCTAATTTTTGAGTCACTGGTTGTTTGGCTTTGGTGACTAAAAAAAGGTTTTTATATAGTTCATTTAAGTTGGTGTGTTTGGCTCCAAAAGTGACTAAAAGTTGAGATTTAACCCCTTTTTAGTCACTTTTATGGCACCTCTTGGGTGATTTGGGACTACACTGTTTAATCAGTTTGTTTAGAATTTAATTTAGTCGCTCTCTAAGTAACTAAACTTTAGTCACTAAACTTTAGAACATGGGGTCGAAAGACATAGGTGATGCTCATTATATTTCTTAATTAGTGTTGTAAGTATTTTAAGAGTACGTAACAACTATAACCATATACACCCTGTTTACTTGAACTTATCCATAGTGGGTATAGTGTTTTTTCTCACAACAAAATAGTATCAGTTGGCTTATCGACCCAAAAAACAATGAGTCAAACAATCCAAATAACATTTGACACATATAAATCAAAAAGCTGCAATAAAACATTTTTAGCATGCTGGGAAGAGCTGCAGTGACCAGCAAACGATGTTCCATCACTCGTATCTTATCGGGAAATAGACACCTTGACCGGCGGCCAGATCGATGTTGAGATTTGAGAACAACGAAGCTAGCTAGAAGCCCTAGTAGAACTAGAAGGATTTCATATAGTGGCTGGCGAGACGCGAGGTCCACTTCGTACGGGATGCCTTTTCATTTACTAGTACTTCCAAAGACGTCACAGACGTTCCCCCGTCTTCATGTCGAGCACAACGAAGACACCATCAAACCACAAGAACACCGCGCCGCTCCTCTGATCGCCGAAGCGCTTCTCCAGCTGGAGCCGATGATCCATCGATGGCATCAGCCCCCAATCCGCCATCATGTCGATCTCCACGTGCCACGCCCAGGTGCCTCCTGACGACAGAACCCAGACGGACACCGTGCCCTGGTGCGTGGCGACGAAGCTCAGCTTCCCCTTCCGTCGACGACGCCAGCTGGGACGACGATGTCAGCGGGTGGAGGTCTTTGGGATGTCCACTGATTCACGGCGGCCGCGTTCACGTCGTAGGTCAGGATGTTATGCAGACGTCGTCCTCTGTCGCAAGCCGGCGCTGCGGTGCAGTAGCCAGTGGACGACGCCGCTGACGACGACCGCGTCGTCTTTGGCGCTGCCCGCTCAACATGCACCACCATGGGCAATGGATGGTTGGCGGTGGTCTTGACGGGGTTCCATCCCAGTACTAGGGCGCGCTACCGCCGGCGTCCGTCCGACGACGACACGGTCTGCACCCTGATGCGCACCGACGTGCGGTCCAGGTCCCTGCCGCCCATGTCCGCGGCGAGCAGCATGAAGGAGCAACCGATCCGATGCCGTCGGCGGCGGTGAGCAGGGCGCAGTAGTCGATCACGAGGACTCCGCCGAGTAGCCGAGTAAGGGGTCCAGCCGATGTCCGGCGCCAAAGGGAGAAGGCGCGGCCGGTCATGCCTTGGGGTCGTACACGCACAGGTCTCTCTTCCGGCGCCTGTTCATCGCTGCGGCTCAGGACGACGAGCCCGTTGCGTGACGTCCGGGGCACGTACGACCGCTCCAGGAGGCCCGCGGCGGCGCCAGCTGTGGCTGCGCGGCATGAACGGCGATGAAGGGGTAGTACTCGCCATGGATCGGGAGGCCAAGGTGTGCGGGTGCACGATGGAGAAAGGTCTCGCCGCCGAGGACGCCAAGGGTCCTGGAGGCACGACGGCGTCGGGACCTTCACAGACGCGCGCGGCGGACGAAGTCCGTGCTCAGGATCTCGCGCCGGAGCTGGGCGTTGGCGGCGCACCGGAAGATGGTGGCAGCATCGGTGCGTGCGGCGATCTCGAGCAGGAGACACACCGTGGAGCTTGGAACCGGCCGTGGTGGTGCGCACGTCCGGCGACGTTGCGTGCCGGCATTGTTCGCTTGCCTGCCGGCGGCGTTGTTCCTGCTTGCGTGTAGGCATCGTTGGCTTTGATGTGCGCGACTCACCTTGGTCTTGTTTGCCACCTCATGTGCGTGTGCGTTATATATGGGGTACCTGCTATCTTTGCAAATCCGAGTAGAATACTGATACATGGCCGAGAAGTTCTATAAAAGTTTATATATTTAGGGCCTGTTTGGTTTAGCTTCGTGAGCCGCTTCAGGAGTCACTTCAACAATTTATTTGCCAAACGACCGGGGATCCTCACCAGCTCGCTGGGCCGCTCCCTGAAATTCCGCTGAGACAAGCTCTTGTGCAAGGTGAAGCTGGAAAAAATCAGTTTTTTAGCTTCATCTGACATTTTGTCCCCCACGTACCATGTGCAATGACCCCCTCTCTCGTACGCAGGTGCTCACCCTTGTGGGAGACTGGACGCCGGTGCGCCGCTTCCCTTCGGCGGGCGCAGGCTCTCGATCGCGGCGTAGAGGCCGTGGAGGCACATGCAGCCGAATGGCCGAAGCGGGTGAACCGCGCGGACCAGCCGGAGCCACGAGCCGTCCGGAGCACGCACGGCGCGGCCGGAGCGCGAGCGGAGTGGCTTCCCAAAAGCACCTCGGCGCTGGACGCAGACGCCACGGAGCCACGCACAGCGTGCAGAGAACCTGCTGCCTGAACGCCGCCGAGCCATGCGCGCGGATGCGGTCGATGCGCCTTTGCGCCCGGATGGTGCTGGGCCCTCCATGGCCTTCGAGTGCAAGAACAGAGATGTGTGCTGCGAGGGAGAGAGATCAGAGATGGTGCTTGGGGGAGCGAGAACCGATCGAGGCAGACATGCCTGCTGCGTGCAGCGGCTGGGGCAGGGAGGGGGGAGATGGGGGAAAAGTGCGTCTAGAACCTGTGCTGCCATGCTGCTCGTGGAGCAAGACGTGCCGAGGGGAGAAGGAAACATGAGATCAGTTGCCGGCCGAGTAGGGAAGGGTATTTCGGCGGAGCTTTGTCATTGCATGCCATGAAGCTGTTTTGGCCAAACGAATGGATAAAAACAACACCAGGCTTTTCTAAGAAAGTTGTTTAACCGCATCCAAGAGGTTAAAAACTCAAAGTTTATGGTCTATCTTGAAGCGCGCGCCGCGCGCGAAAGATTCATGGTGGGTCGCTCGACTGGTATATAAGGGGTGTTATCTATGTCTTTCGTACTTTCAAAATATTATTTCTGGGTTTCGAACTTGGCCTACGGTTGTCATCAATTCCAAACTTTCAAAATACCATTTTGGGTCCCTCATCCAAATTCAAACTTTCAAAATATCATTCCTGTTGTCAATGGCTTTGTGTAAAATGGTAGTATGTACTTTTGTTAACTTTAATGATGCAATGGGGCGTTTCGGTTAAAATCCAAGTGGCCGGGAGCATCTCATATGCTCTTTAAGTGACCTGTAAGGGAGGGGTGAGTCCAGTTGGACATGCCACATCAGCAATGACATGCTGAAGTGGAAGCTTGGACCTAGAGTGAACCAAAAATCAAAAATTAGTGCCTCAAAAATGTTATTTTCAAGTTTATGGACCTATGGTGCATTTTAACTCTTTCTTTTATTATGTTGAAAAAAATGCAAATAGATATATTAACGTTTGACATAGGTCCTACATGCCCTAGTGTGCCACGTCGGCTTTGAGACCTAGATGACACCTAACGCTAAAGTTCGGGGACCCAAAAATAGCATTTTGAAAGTTTGGGATATGGATGACACTTGAAGCCAAGTTCATTAGTTTAAGGACAAAAAAAATGTCATTTTGACAATAGAGGCACTAAGCGGAGCCCTGGTAGAGGCCAAACCGGGCCATGCCCTCTGCCTCCGTGATTTTCGAAGGCCACAAGTCTCGTGTTGTGCATGTCCAGTGCATGCTCTTTGTTTATTCTTCTATCTATACATATTACATGTGCCAAAAAGTAGTTAATTAGTAATATTTTGTTGTCAATTAAGACTTTATGATGCTGTTTAGCCAATTTTTATGCTCGGCAATCTTGTAATCAATTGTATTTTATATACAATGACTTAATTATAGCCCCTCCCCCACCCCCAATGTTTTGTTTCTGGCTCTGCTAATAGAGGGACCTGATGACACCTTACCAAGTTGAGGGACTCGCCATGAATATTCCTGTATAAACTTGAAAAAAATTATACACCTTACTGGTGCGTGCATCTGTCTTTTTTCTTTAAGTCACACATAAAAAAACCGTTTTGGGCTGTTCTTGAATACCTGCCTCACGCAGTTCATATTTGTCCCTCCCTACCGTCGGGTGTGCGCTGACCAACCTCAAAGTCGATCGCTTGTCTCCGTGCCTCCTCCGTCCAGCGTGGCCCGAAACCCCGAATGCTTTGTTGGCATTCTCTGTGATCTACCAAGTCACTAATCTCCATCCATTCAATAATCCTCAAGGCATCTGAAAGGTTTGTTGCTTTGCATTTGCTATGAGGTGAGTTGATCATCTCCTAAACCGACCAAGTATATATGACTCTAAGACAAGGGTGGTCCTTTTCTCCGTGCCTCCACTCTTCCTGCCTGTTCATTAACCCCGAATGCTTTGTCATCATTCTCTGTGTTGAGACGTGGAGTCACTGATTTTAATTCCATCTCAATAGATGTTGGTTGGCAAGGTATAAAAAAATTGTTCGTTCCATTTCCTAAAAGGCAGTTCCTCTAGCTTTTCTTAACCACAATACTACAACGTTCTCCATTGATGTTAGTTGGCAAATATAAGAACATCCATGTTCCATTCCTCCAAAAAGTTTTATATACAAATCTAGGGTTTTTTAACCACAAATACTAATTTTTGCATTTTTTTTTACCATCCTGCATTTCTGGTAGCAATAATATAAGCATTTTTTATTTCTCAGTGCTTATCGCAAGCCATCTACACGTGGGGATAACACAAGAACTTGTCTCCTACGTCAGCATGCATCATGCAGCCCGCATCACCTCCTAACCTAATATGTCCCATTTATATTTTAAGAAGAAATAAAGCTACAAAGACAAGCACAGAAATCATTAGAAGATTAGTATTTTCTCAAGCCCAATCTATTTATCATAAGTTGACTATTTCTGCGTTGAGACGTGGATTCCTACTGATTTTAATTCAGCGTTCTCCATGGGATGTTGGTTGGCAAGGTATAAGAAAAATGCTCGTTCCTCTTCCTCCGGCGCCCCTTGCCGCCTCTTCCTCTAGATTTTCTTAACCACAATACTACAACGTTCTCCATTGGATGTTAGTTGGCAAGGTATTATAAGAACATGGCCGTGTAAAGGATTCCAATCTTAAAGGAAGACCCTTATTAGAAAATAATAAAAGCTTTAAGTATTCCAATCTTATAAGAAAACCTTATAGATTTTCTTAACCACAATACTACTAATTTGGTCTGCATGCATGACATGTAATCTCTTTGCATTTAAGCAAGCAATAATATAAGTATCCATCTATTTATTTCTCAGCCTCCTTATCGCAGGCCATCGCCGCCGATGACACAAGCTTCCTCCTACCTCGCCATGGCTCCTCCCCTCCTCTGCAGTTGCTAATATATCCCATTTATATTTTCGTCATTAGAAGGTTAGTACAGCCTCAAGCCGTCTATTTTCACAAGTTGACTATTTTGTCATTCCGCCCAATCTGGCGAATGTACAAAAATATTATCCTCAATCGATCCATGTTTTCTTTGATGAAGTTGAAGATCAAAGATTAGCATGATGCAATTTTCTTTAGTTTATTATTAAAATTACTTTTACATTCTCTTAACTTGATTGAAATTATTTTTTGCATATTCAAAGAACGTGGAGAAATTTCCTAGTTATAAGTATTAATATGTTTTAAAATTGTTTAAGAGCAATAGAGGGAGTGGGAGTAGCATCCAGACCTGCAGCAGCTTATTACAAATGGCAGGCATTTAACATCTTATATTCGGGTGAACAAGGCAGACAATAGTACGTAGTAATACATATGTTCATTCCCAGGATAACAGCTCATTGGTGCCCAAAGCTCCTTTCTCTTCAACTCATATAATCTTTTTTTTTCTTCAAAAAGAGACAAGAATTAACACCAGGTCCTTATCAACAAGGCCGGGTCTCAGCATCTCTGCTGTTCAGTGCATGAGTAGATCGGTCGCACAAAAAAACAAAACAAAGCTTGCGTATTTCTTTGCGTCACTGCAAATGGCACTGCTGTATACCTTTCACATATCAACTTGCTTGCACAAACAAGTACAATTATTTGTAGCCATCGACAGCAATGACGCAGTATTTGATCCAAAGTACGTACGATCTAGGCATCTTCGGAGTACTTGTACTGCCTGTGTCCACGACAAAATACATACATAGGAAAAAAAAGAGACAAGCAGATTGGAACAAGTTTTTAACCATGACAAAACAGGACAGCTAGCAGTGATACCAAAGAACCTCCAAATGGTTCCCCCTCGCGTGTAACGATATCAAGAGAAGATGATAACAAAGATAAAGATGATCCCGAGGAATCAGAGATGTCGATGCATCATCGCGATTCGCACACATATATATGTATGAGCACCTGACCACTGCCACTGACGCATTGCAGTGCAGCGCACTGATCTGTGAAGACAGACACCATCCGCCATGGCTGTGATTGGAGCTCCCGTGCTTGTCGCCGTGGTCCTGGCACTCGCGGGCCTCCTGTGGCTTGTTGGGTCACGAGGCTCCTCCAAGGAGATGAGGACATCCGGGCACGATGGGTTGGCCGGTGATCGGCGAGACCTTCTCCTTCATCTCCGACTTCTCGAGCCCGGCGGGGATCCTGAGCTTCATGCGCGACCGGCAGCGGCGGTTCGGCAAGGTGTTCAAGACGTACGTGCTGGGGCGGATCACCGTGTTCATGACGGGAGGGACGCCGCCAAGATCCTGCTGTCCGGCAAGGACGGCGTCGTCAGCCTCAACCTGTTCTACACGGGCAAGCAGGTGCTCGGCCCGACGAGCTTGCTCACCACCAACGGCGACGAGCACAAGAAGCTGCGACGGCTCATCGGCGAGCCGCTCTCCGTTGACGCCCTCAAGAAGTATCTGGGCTTCATCAACGACCTCGCCGTCCAGACGCTCGACACGTGGCACGGACGCAGCAGGGTCCTCGTGCTGGAGGAGGCCTCGTCGGTAAGCAACGCCGCCGCCGCCGCCGCCGCCGTGGTGGTGGTGTACGGCAGCACGGGATTTAATAACTGAGTACTATTTCTCTTGGGATTTTGACTTGATCAACGACGACGACCTCTGGCCTCGACGTGCAGTTCACGCTCAAGGTGATCGCCAACATGCTGGTGAGCTTGGAGCCGGAGGGGAGGAGCAGGAGAAGTTCCGGGCAAACTTCAAGGTGATCTCGTCGTCGTTCGCGTCGCTGCCGCTCAAGGTCCCCGGCACGGCGTTCCACCGGGGACTCAAGGCCAGGAACCGGATGTACGCGATGCTGGACTCGGTGATCGAGAGGAGGCGGCGGACTGAGGGCGGCGAGGCCCCGAGCGACTTCCTGCAGACGCTGCTGCGGAAGCACGCCGGCGACGAGGCCGACAAGCTGACGGACGCGCAGCTCAAGGACAACATCCTCACCCTGCTGGTGGCCGGCCACGACACCACCACGGCGGGCCTCACGTGGCTCGTCAAGTTCCTCGGCGAGAACCCCGACGTCCTGGAAAAGCTGCGGGTGAACAGCTCTGAAAAACCTCCGTTGCATCATTGCCGGCCGGCGTTCCTGCTCGCGTTCAGCCGTCCTTCAGGCTTCTTGTCACTGATGAGCTTCAGTGGTTGCACGTTGCAGGAGGAGCACCTGGAGATCAAGGAGAGGCTCAACGGCTCGTCGCGTCTCAGGTGGTCTGATGTCAACAACATGCCTTACACAACCAAGGTGAGGCAAAGATCATCTCAAACCTAGCACCGCCATGCCGTTTCGACGATATTGTATTCGTCTCAGTCGGTCTCTCATAGATAGACATAGCAGGTCTCATCACTAGGCAACTGAATTGATGCAGGTAATGAACGAGACCCTGAGGAGAGCAACCATCCTGCCATGGTTCTCCAGGAAAGCAGCACAGGACTTCAGCATCGACGGTCAGTAGCAGTGACATCGTCAATACACCTTGCCTACGACACTAGATAGATGCAGTGGAATCAATCTATGGCGACACGCAGGGTACGAGATCAAGAAGGGACGTCGGTGAACCTGGACGTGGTGTCCATCCACCATGACCCGGCCGTCTTCGCCGACCCCGAGCGCTTCAACCCCAACCGATTCGATGTAAGTTGGCACGCCGGCAACGCCTGTCACCGGGAGAAAAAGTGTGTTGATGCCAAGTTCTTTCACGCAGGAAACGCTCAAGCCGTATACTTTCCTGGGGTTCGGGAGCGGACCGCGGATGTGCCCCGGGATGAGCCTGGCAAAGCTGGAGATATGCGTCTTCGTCCACCACCTCGTCTGCCGATACAGGTAAACAGCAAGGAGCAGCCATAGCTGCCCACTGCTTTCCCATCCATCCATCTATCAACAGCTGCTGAAGTCGCTTGGTTTCGATTTGGTTGCAGCTGGAAACCGCTGGAGGACGATGACACCGTGCAGCCCACGCTGGTGAGGATGCCCAAGAACAAGTACCCCATCGTCGCAACCGCCCTCTAAGACCCAAGAAACCAAGCCAAAGAGCAGGATACAGATAGTGGTAGAAAGATACACGTTGTTACCACAGCATAGTGATAGAAAGATAAACGTTGTTACCACAAGCATCAACGATATATATGAGGCTATGGTATAATGTTCGCATGAATGTTTTGCTCGATTCAGCACCAGTACGATTTTGAAAAAAAAAAAGGCATGATATCAACCAATTTCATTTTTTTAACGAGCTGAGGAAGAATGTACAAATTAATAAAACCCGATAGACGAATTTTTCCAATCAATCACGACCGACGAAGTAAGCCCTTCCTCTAAAAAGGATGGAGTCAAGCTATCCTGAAGCTGAAAACTCATGCTTGGTCCTGGCCTGTCCTTATCTCCTGAGAGTATCCCTTTTATTATTATTTGACATCTTTTGACTCAGCCTTCTACTCGTCCGTCTCTTTGAAAGTGTACCCCCTCAAGTGTCTCAAATCAATCACTACGCTTTTCTCAAAAAAAAAAAAAAAAAAAAAAAAAAAAAAACAATCACTACGCATGTCTTGCATGTATATACACACATTACAGTAGACAGCACTGAATCATGGTAAAATGATCACAATGTACTTTTAAACGTAGAAGATATGGTTGTGCTGTAAACGACTGAATATTTTGCCATCTCAGGCACCAATAGCCTGAAAGGAAATGGCTCAAATCGAACGCGGAAAAACTTACAGGACGCAGCTCAGAGAAACAAGTTCGATCCACTGTACTCATGAGAAGCACTTCCCGTACAAAAACATGTCTAAAACTGTGGGGCTAAAAACTCAAATGGCTAATACGAACATGAAACGAACCTATCGTTTGCATCCTGAGATACGGTGAACTAAGACAGTGCTACTCTAAATGAAGACAAATGTCGCTGACAAAGGACAATTAGTATGCTGCTGTTGAAAAATAGCATCATCGTAACTCTCAAAAGGGCAACAGTAACTACTCTGGAACCAGCGCATACGCTGCAATAGGCCAGTGGTGCAGTGTCAAAAGATCAGCAACCAGATAGCATCACATCCACTCAGGCTGAATAAGCATATTCTCTGGTCTCACAAGGAACACGGACAGGGGACAGCTCAAGGAATACCCAGCAATGTGAAGCAACCCATAACCAGTTCCCGATGGAGTGTAACAGCGGTCCTCCAATGCTAAAGGCACATAGTAGAATGGAACCAAAGAATAATCTCTTTGCATTCATCATCAACTGGCCAGACTAAAATGAGACAACTGAAGTGACCTTAGGACATAAGTAACCAATCCAGAATGACGGTAGCAACCAATCCAGAACAAGAACAAATAACCAAAAAGAAGCCTGCCAAAACAGAAGTCATTTGAGAATGACGTTGTAACACAATATTGAAGATGTAAGATTGAAAACATTACCAGTTAATTTTCCCTAATGGACGATTCATCACTTGCTTTCAGAAGAGGTGACAAGAACATAGATTTTTCATGTAGTTGTAGGTGTGTTCAAGCCGATTATAGTCAACCCCTTGCTTCCCCAAAAAGAACACAAATGCGGACACTAACTTGCAATCCAATACCCCATATCACAGGCATATCCACATAAGCTTAATTAGGACCAAGATCGTCAACACAGCGACAGAATCCATCATTTCATAGCCAAATAGCATATCAAGCAAACATGCAGGATCCAAGCGCCAAGCACTATGACCAAGTCATATGCCTGGCAAGCAGGAAACGATAATAAACCGGTCAGTAATACGGTCTATAACAAAGCAACTGATTTCTCACAGTACATGACGACTCCAACTAAAGGATAACAAAGTTCCAGATACAATAACAAGCCTTATAATAGTAGATAAACTTCCATACCTGGATGGCACATATACTTCTCATTGTTCTCAATCGAACTAAGGCCATCAGTAAGGACCTGATCGGTCACGGCTGTAGCGGTCACCCCCATAGCTGCCGCCATCTCGGCTACGGCTAGAGTATCGGTCACCACCATGGTCAGATCCATAACGACCACCGCCGCCGCCACCACCACCATACCTGTCATCTCTGCCACCATATCTGTCCCCTCTCCCACCACCATCACCAGATGGGCACTCTCTAGCAAAATGACCAGGTTTCCCACACTTGAAGCAGTCTCCACCACCACCACCACCACCACCACGTGGTGCACGGCCACCACCATAGTCACGACCACGGTCATAACGAGATCCACGGTCACGGTCATCGCGGTCACCATTACGGTCTCTACCAGGTCCTTGTGGCTGAGCTTTATCAACAGTGATGTTCCTCCCGCCCAAGTCCAGTCCATTCATTCCCTCAATAGCATCCTCCATGGCTTGCTTCTCATCGAAAGTTACAAAGCCAAAACCACGAGAACGGCCAGAAAATTTGTCAAGAACCACCTGCATATCACCAGCAAAACAAAATTAAATAATAAAACATAAATAAACGAGAGAATACGCTAAATAACAAATAAACCACAAAACAACATTGTACACAATGGATTTATGCTTTACGCCGAGTTGAAAGGATTATCATGCTCGTACAAAGGGCTACTCACACAAAACTAAAGATGAGAGGTTATTCACGTCACCTTTGCCTCAGTGAGGTTGCGAATTTGCTGAATGCATCCTTGAGGCTTTCATCAGTGGTCGACCAGGACAGATTCGATGAAGCAACGGAACTCATCAACATCAGACATTACTAGAACAGAGAAACAAATATGTACACATAGTAAGAAATCACTGCAGATTCTGTGAAGGTACAGTGTTCAGTAAACTTTTTAACTCATCCTTACTGATTACGCTAAGGCAGAATAAAAAAAAACTCGACCAACAAAATCCTTCACTGTGATATTTATTTAGAAGAAAAAGGGTTTCCACTGCTTTATTCTTTTCAGAGAAAAGAAGCACATGAAGAGTAAAGCATATATTTTATAAGCAGAAGAACTTCCTCTTAATAATGAAATACATGCTCGAGCATGTTAGCAAAAGAATAAAGCAGAAGCTACAGGCGTAGGCTCACAAGAATTGACTTTGCAGTGTATACAATTTTACTAATTTGCAGAAAACAGTGCACACTGTGCTCAGGAAGCGCACCTAACAACAACACAGCAAAGTTGAACTTGAATCATGTGTGCGTGCAACTTATCGATTGGTAGATACAAATACAGAATCCATGTGTGCGTGTAACTTAACGATGGAACACATGGAGATTGTTTGTCAGATACAACATACAAAACAATAATCACGCTCCAGAATTCCAGATCGGGGCATACGCTGGTCAAACTTAGCAAATCCCCAACCAAATCTTACTAGAGCCACATCACAGACACATGAATGAATCTTACGAAGAACATAGACAAACCGAAAACAGATCGAGCAAACAGAGATCTAAATAACCGCCGGAAAGAAACGTAAGTGAGGGAGGGAGGAGAGGACGTAGGTATACCTGCGACTAGGAGCGAGCTAGGAAGAGGAAGCGCACGTCGAGTCGAAGATGCGTCTGCCTGCCTGCCTCGTTATTTTTAGCAAAAGGGTGGGAGGAAAGGCGACCTTATAGGGGAGACACGATGGGGATTGGATCGAAGCGGACTCGGCCTAGAACCCTAAATCCCGCCGGCGGCGCAGAGGAGAGAGAGATAGATATTTCCATGGTTGGCACGACAGGTGGGGCCCGCCCGGGGACATGTGGGTCCGGCCGCAACGCGCATGGCATATGCCGTTGCACGTTGGCGGCTGCCGCGAGTTGGACGCGTCGTTTAGCCATAATGGGCCGCGGGGAGGGCTGGGTTGGTCCAGGGCTGCCGACGCTTCCCCCGTGGGCCGTGGGTGGGTTTCGGGCCCATCTCAGCCAGCAGCCAGCAGGTAGACCCCTATCCCCTCGCTCCCGCGGCCGCCGTCCGTTGCGTTGCTCCCTCTCCCGCCGCGGCTAGTCAGAGGCACGCTCGGGGACGCGGCGACGGCGGCGGCGAGGAGCACGCTGCAGATCGGCCCGGAGGCGCTACTAGAGAAACCTGCTCATTCGTTGAGCCCTGCCCGGATCAATGGAGGCGCTGCGGGCGTGGAGGGCCTCCTCCAACATCATCGGCTTCGCGGCCTCCCGCGCCGCCGCCGCCGCCGCTTCAAGGCCTCTTGGCCTCCGCATCCGCTGCTGCTCCGCGGCCGCCGCCACCACGAACCCGCCGGCGCAGCCTCAGGACCGCCGACGCCGTAGCGCATCCTCATCCGCCTCCACCTCTGACCGCGACTCCATCCGCGCCATCCGCCTCAAAAAAGTCAGTCAGTTCTTTCCTTTCTCGTCGCGTCTTTAGTTCTACAGACATTGTTTGGTGCGTGTGTTCTGTTGCCCACCAATTTTCGGTTCCGTGCTGCTACTGACGGGCTTGGGCTTGGGATTGTTGGTTGCAAGGTTGAGGAGCTCAGAGCCAAGGGGCATGAACCATACGCTTACAAGTGGGACAGGACTCACACGACCAAGGAGCTTCAGGAACAGTACACTCATCTTGTGAATGGTCAAGTCTGTGAGGACGTTTCGGTGTCCGTTGCTGGCAGGATTGTTGCCCGAAGGGCATTTGGAAAGCTTGTTTTTATGACTGTAAGAGATGATGCGGGGACTATGCAGGTCTGATCTTTGAACTGACTTGCCTTATTTTGTTCTCTCCTTATATAATTTGATTTGACGTGTGATAATGTTGCACTTGTGAGTCATCTGCACATAGCAGCTGAGCTGTCTGCAGTTTTCAGTGGCATTTGTTGTTATTAGTAGCTGCGTAAGTATGATAATTTGTTTGACACTGATTATGTGTTTCTGGGTCTTCCTTTCTTTTGGCTATGAGTAGCTTTATTGCGAGAAAGACAGCCTTACAGAGGACCAATTTGAGCAACTGAAGGCATTTATTGATATTGGTGATATATTAGGTGCAAGTGGATCCATTAAAAAGACAGAGAAAGGTTCATTATAACTTCTATTCTATCTCTCAGTAGTTTTTTTGGTCTGTACTCAGTTAAGATTTGAAGCACGAGATAACAATTTCTAGAAGAGTTTTTGTACAGTGATTTCCTTAGAATCAGTATATAGCATTTTTCTTAATTTTGCAGAGCAAGCTTCCAAACCTCGACTTTGCTATTCGGATTCTCATTCTTTTCACCATTTGTTGATTAGATTCAAAGGGATTCGTTTTCAAGTGTGTCCCTAAGTACTAGCTATCTGATTATAAATTGTTTTGAATAGTGAAAGTCACAGTGAAGCAACCTACTTCCATTATGCAGACAAATAAATAAGA
Organism: Hyparrhenia diplandra; assembly: GCA_015847255.1. NCBI lineage: Eukaryota > Viridiplantae > Streptophyta > Magnoliopsida > Poales > Poaceae > Hyparrhenia > Hyparrhenia diplandra. The sequence continues at coordinate 105,947 of JADLZK010001738.1, forward strand.
AAATCAGCTAAATAACAGCCTGCTCCAAATTTTTAAAAACCTGGACTGCTTGAGTCTCAGGCTATATCTTACTATACTGTCAATTTGTTATTTGCCAAATGTCTATATTCTTGACATGGTGGGTTTCATTGCAGGGGAGCTATCTGTTTATGTTAAAAATTTTGAAATTCTCACAAAATCCTTACTCCCACTACCAGACAAGTATCATGGATTAACTGATGTGGACAAACGTTATCGTCAAAGGTTGGCTTTCATCTTGCTTCTTGCACCTTCTAAGTCATATCTCATCTGTTCAAAATCAGTGCCCATTTGATACCTTAATGTATGGTTTGATTTACAAACCATTAATTGTACATTTATACTACCAATGCTATTAATTTCTAGTATCTTTCAGCTTGATTAATGGTTTAAATGGTACCATTCCCCTTCAGGATTCTTATTTTAGCATCATTGTTGCTATTCCTTCATTTCTAGTCCTAGTTTAAATTATTGCAAGATTGTTCTGCGCAATGCACTGACCATGTGTGCTATCTTTGATTAGGTATGTTGACATGATTGCAAATCCTAAGGTTGTTGATGTATTCGAACTAGGGCAAAGGTATTGACAACATGTGATGCTAAATCTGTATTCTGAAACTGATGGGCAAGTAACTACACCTATAATTACTAATTTAGTTTGGAAACTCTTATATCATTTTAAATATTATGTAGCACAGGAACATATTTTCTCTTAATGGAAGGGAGGTGTGGTAGGATAAAGAAATTAATTCATATGTTATTATACTATAAGTGCATGTCCTTAGGTCCTCCAAATATAACTAGCTTAATGAATAGCTACTGCACTAACATAATTTGTTGTAGCTTCTTTTATACTTTGAACTTAGCCACATAGGTATTTGCATTTTTGACAGGTGGTTTCTGAGATTCGCAAAACAATGGAATCATTTGGTTTTATTGAAGTTGAAACTCCAGTTCTACAGGTATTCTTTTTGCATACCTTTTAGGTTGTTATTCAGCAGGATTAGTCAGCTATATAATATGTAACCATTGAACTAATAAGATGTCTATAGTAATTACTTTGGGCTTATTGATGTGATATATATTCAGATAGAAATTACAGCTTGGTTTTCCTTTCCTTTTTCCTTTTTTTAAGATCCACTACACATCTTTTTTTTGAGAAAAGACCCACTACACATCTTATAAATCTTTCCGAAGATAGACCATTAATGTTTACCTCCTTGCATACTGTGGTAATGCTTCTTCTGAATTATTTTCCAAACCTTACTCTACATTATAAGGCTCAATTTTGTTAAAAAAAAAAAAAAAAAAACAAAACAAAACTAACTTAAGTAAGTCTTATTCAACTCTTAAGCTAGTGGACGGATCACCTCTGTGATATTCAAACCTTTACAGAACAATTTAAGATGGCAATATGGCCATATTTTTGCTTCTAGTGATTGTGGAACAAAAGAGAAAAGGGGTAATCACATCCCATCCAACTAGGACTTGCATTTTTTTCTCTAATCTGTAAATGCAGCACATGTATGCACTCAAAAAAAAAAATACCAATAAACTTTCAGTGTTCGTAACTAAGTGTAAAATATGATATGCTGATGGTGCAGTGTTATTCTTTGTTTGCTTACCTTTAATGAAGTGACACAAACGTGTTCGGCAGAAAAACTGATTTTTAAATGAAAGCCTATGTGCATTTGTTGAAAAATAGAACACATGAAACTACTTTACAATAAAGCAAGCTGTAATTTAAATATTAGACAAATGCACAATTTCATTATTACATTAATTTGATTTGGCCTGAATTTTATTTAGGGTGAATAACTTCAAACATCAGCATATTGGATTCCTACTCTTCAGTTCATCTCTATATGTTGAACCGTTTGTGGACAAGGGATCATCTCATCATCATCATTGATGGGCTGATGGCGCACATAGGTTGTAGCTCAGCATAAAAAAAGCAAAAAACATATTGGCCATAACCATGTCTTTCTTAAAAAATGCTAATACACTATTAGCGTAGTTGAACCAATGCAGCTGAAAAGCTGATACAACCTAGCATAGTACCAATAAAAGAATTAGGTTTTTTTTTGTGTCACTATGTTTATTATTGATCACTACTTTGTCTTGCTGGTTGTACTTACAACATTACACATAATAAAAATGTAAAAACAGGGAGCAGCAGGTGGTGCTGAAGCTAGACCTTTTATAACCTACCATAACTCACTTCAAAGAGATCTTTACTTGAGGATTGCAACAGAGCTGCATTTGAAAAGGATGTTGGTAAGGTTACATTTCAGTTCCTCGTTCTTTTTATTTGTAGCTTAATTGTTGATTCTTTAACCAGTTCATGGCAGCATCAATTGCTTTTTCTTTATGTTGAGTACAGGTATACTACATGCATACTATGGAATCTTATATAACCGACACTACTGTATTGTAATTATGTCAGTCTGTTGAATTTCGTCAACATATCTTAATTTCGTCAGTATGATCTTAATCTAGAATGTTAGTACAGCTATTATTAATGCATATGAGCTTTGAAATTTGTTTTCCAGATTAATCCTGTGCTCCTCCACTGGTAGATGTCAAATATGTCCCCAAGACCAATATATATTTTCTTTTGGAATTCACTTTAAGATTTCATGCTATAGCACTTGTATTCACGCTTTTATTCAGCTGTGATTAAGCATTTGAAGGGTATCGATGTGACTATGCACTATGCATTGTGCCAATGGTCTATTTTGTTTATACAACTGTTTTCGGCGGCAATCTTTTTCTTACTCCTGAGTACCATTGATATAGTGCAGGTTGGAGGGCTTGAGAAGGTCTATGAGATTGGAAGAATATTTCGAATGAAGGCATTTCTACTCGTCATAATCCTGAATTTACCACTATTGAGGTAGGAGTTTATTTCCCCTCCAAATATGTTTGTATCAATGGATTAGTTTTTCCCTTGCCAGCATAAGTGCATAGTGTATATTCTACATTCCTTTGTCTGCCTCCTTTTTTGCATTCAGAATGTTTTATACTTTAAATAAGGTCTGACTTTATTTGTCTTTGCAAACTAGATGTATGAAGCATATTCAGACTATGAAAGCATGATGAATATGGCTGAAGAAATTGTTACTCGATGTGCTATGGCTACTCATGGAAAGCTTAAGGTTGATTATGAGGTAATCCTGGTCTTTATTCTGATATCAGTTTGAGCATATATTGCACACAAACATCATGCTGCAATTTATATCTTATGTACATATATCCCCAATTTGCTACGCTACTGTGCAACCTTTTGTGGTGCCATTTCAACAAATTACTTATCAACCATTACTTCCAGAGCTTGTAATACATATGCAATTGCATTGACACTTTAATGCAGAGCTGTACATTTCTGTCTTTCTACCATTAGTTAACAATGTGCTGTTTAATATCAAACAGGGAACTGAAATCTCGCTTGAAAGGCCATGGAGGAGGGAGACCATGCACTCTCTTGTCAAAGAAGCAACTGGAATTGACTTTAACAGCTTCAGAGACGTTGAATCTGCAAAAAGAGCTGTGAGGGGGCTGCCAGGTTTCGAAGTAGGAAACAATGAAAGTACTTCATTGCAAGCCTGTTCATCTGTTGGACATGTTCTCAATGAGGTAACTTGAGGCTTTCATTTTGTGCATACACTTGCTTTATTATTGATGGTGTTCATTTTCGTTCTCAATGAGGTAATTTAACTGGACAACGAACCACTCAAGGTTTCAGACTATCAGTTCATGTTTTGATTAGTTGAACTATTGGCTCAACTGGGTTCTACAATAGTAATTGAAACCGCAACAACTTGGTGGTGGAAATCTCCTTTCTAAGGGAAAGGGTCAAGGATTTGGAGGCCCATGATTGTTGTGTTGTTTACTTTGTTTTTCACTTTTTTCTATACTACTACTACAATATCAGGGAACAGGAAAGCAAAGAAACAATACAAATAATTACAATGATTCTAGCAATTGGTTCATGAGAGGGAGATACTACTCTTTGTTCTTCTATGGACAACCAAGGCAAAGTGATGCTTGAATTTAGCTCTATTTGACGTCATAGTTGGATCTGTCGCATTGAACATCCGGTCATTTTGTATTGTCTACTCAAAATCTGGAACCACAAGATTTAATTGTCTTAGTGTTGTAAGTTTCATTTGGTTGGTTGAAACTTGGTTGTTTTAGCTCATGAACCTCATTTAACAATTTTACATCTCGTGGCCAGGTTTTTGAGAATTTTGTTGAATCTACTCTTGTACAACCAACATTTGTCCTTGACTACCCAGTTGAGATATCACCATTGGCAAAACCACATCGGAGGTAAACACTCCTATTTCATTTTGCATGGCAACTACATATTTTGAGATTCAAATGGGTTTAATGACAATATTTTATGCCATTTTTGGGGTCAATGATACCATGCCATAAAAGAATCGACAGTCAATGTTGAAATATTGCACAAACACGCATATTTTAGAAACACTTGCCTTTATTCTGCAAACTCTGCTAAAGGCCACAAGATAAAAAAATGTTTTGGTTTCTGACACATGCTACACTGTTTATCATGTAATATATGTTATGACCTTTTTTATTCACTTCAGTATTTTTTTCCTCTTGCTGTAGTCATGTTGGCCTTACTGAGCGATTCGAACTTTTCATTTGTGGTCGTGAGATTGGCAATGCATTTTCTGAGCTCACAGACCCAATTGATCAGGTAAGAATGTCCTGGCTTTTTACTGCATGCCTAAATGCCATCATTTGCAGCATTTCTTTGTGAAGTTCTGTAAAGAGTATCAAAGATTGAGTATTTGGAATTTTACGCATTTGACACTATTTACATTGTGTGGTATAGAATGGTCTACCATTACAAACATTTTCTGTTTATTCGAAATTCTCTTTGTGCCACTGGCATCTAATGTGGGCTGTACTTGAAATGAAAACAAAGGCAAATCAAAGTGGCTGGTTAATGTCCAACAGTCTGTCCATGATGCAGCACCATATTATAGCTCATTAAGATAGATAGAAATCACATACATGCTTCTTGAACATTTTAATTTCAATTGTGCATTTTATCTTTATTGCAGAGGAACCGTTTTGAAAATCAAATAAAGCAGCACAATGCTAAGCGAGCTGCAATGGCTAAGGAGGTCAAATCTACTGAGGGTGATGGAGATGATGATTATTCATATGAAGTTTCTTTAGATGAAGACTTCTTGACTTCATTGAATACGGATGCCGCCAGCCGCCAGGAATGGTATGACTGATTAATTGTGTATTTTCACAACTGCTATTTTGCTAATGTTCTTGGAACTGCTAATTATTTATTGAGAACCTATGTCTTCTGTGACTAATTTTTGTGGAACCTTACCCCAGGGCCTTGGTATCGACCGGTTAGTAATGCTTTTGACAAACTCTTCTAGCATAAGGGATGTTATTGCCTTTCCTGTCTTGAAGATTCAGCAATAGAGCTTCATTCTAGTTAAGAAGAGATGTGGCTGTTGAAGAAAATACCAGCAGACTTCCTTTTGCGCCTGTTTCAATACAGCAGATTTTATATTTGCTAACCTTGTAGCTGATAGATGTGTCCATTTATTATTTGATAATATATTGAGTTTTTTTTTTCCGAGATGTATTATGGCTCAGAGTCCAAGCCGATATTCATAGCAAAAACCTGATAGATGTTTCAACACTTGAATCAATAATAATGGATTGCACATTTTGCAATCAGTATGCTGCAAAACAGTGATATGCACTGGATAATTTGATCATTCAATGACATGATTACCTTGAACTATCATTTGAGAAACTGTTTGGTCTATGGACTCCTGAGATGCTTAATGTCTTGTTCTTATTGTTTCATTCAATTTTGTATGTTGTATCTTGAGGTGGTGCATTACAGGTTTATTATCCTATGATTTCAGTGGAGAAATGAGATGGTTATGGACCAATCTATTGATAAACCACCTCAAAATAAAACATACTATTAGGCTTGTTTGGTTGCACTTTTAAATCCACCCCAAACTATATGTATTGGGATGGATTGAAGGTCAAAATTAAGTGGCTTCTCAATGAGGTAGATTGAGGTAGACTGGGGTGTAGGTAAACAAGTGTTGAGTACTTGGGTTTAAGTGTTTTATTAATATAATATCCGCCCATATGGAAGGGAATATACAAGGTTCATCATATACTAAGGCCTTGTTTAGATGATTAAAATTTCTAACCTCATGTCATATCAGAAGACGTTTCGTTTGTTAGTGGTAAATATTATCCCACCATAGAGTAAACTCAGCCCAAAAAATCGTCTCGCAAAAATTTAATCGCCTCGAATGAATACATCTAAACTGTGTAATTAGTTATTTTTTTACCTACATTTCATACTTCAAACATATGTCTTTTTTGTTGTATTTAATGTGATGTGATGGAGAAAGTGAAAAAAAGTTATAAATTTTAGCCATCTAAACAAGGCCTAAGAAATTTTATTAGACTTCCTAAAAAAATGCATTAGACTATGACTATTAGCCCTCGGGTGGTCCGCCCACAGCCCCACCCCCAGCCTATCTGTGCTGGCACGGGCGCTGGCGGGGCCCTCCAGTAAAGTGCACCACCTACCGCTACCGGCGGCCATGGAACAGCATCTCCGTCCAGCGACACAACGGTCACCTTCCTCCCCTGTTGCCATTTCATTTCTCCAAGATTTCCGATTGGTGGGTGCCCCGCGTCCGGCGATGACCCCGCGCGCACGCCCAAGTCTTCGTCGTCGTCTCCCCTGCCAGGCCCTCCAAAGCTCCAACCCCCTTTAGCCTTTAACAATAACAATCGGTGAGGCCGGCCGTGAGTGGCAGCTCGATTGATTCGAGTCCTTTTTCCCCCAGCTCTCTCTTCAGTCTCCAAGAGCGCAAGATCCGCGACAAGCCATGGTGTTCTGGGAGCGGGACTTCTGGATCAACTGCTGCAAGGACGACGGCCGCTGCGGCTGCTCGGACTGCAGCTGGACCAAGTTCTTCATCTGGTCCGTCATCATCCTCGTCATAGGCGGCGTCATCACCGTCCTGGTACTAGCCTTCGCGGTGGTGCGCGCACCCACGGCCACCGCCGACGACGCCTTGCTACAGCGGTTCGCTCTAACCCCGGCGGACCCAGCGTCCAACTCCACCGTCTCCTACAACATCACCACCACGGTGTCGCTCCGGAACCCCAACATCTACCGCGCCATCGAGTACGGCGACCTCGCCGTGACCTACTCCTTCAACGGCAGCCGCTTCGACGACTCCGCGACCGTGCGAGGGTTCGAGCACAAGCCCCGGAAGACGGCCACGGTGAGCGTGAGAGTCGGCGGCGCCGACAAGACCATCAAGCTCACCAAGCCCGGCGTCGGCGAGTTCAAGACGGAGAACGACACGGGGAGGTTCGCCGTGGAGATGCGGCTCGACACCGTGCTCCAGTACAAGGGACGGTCCGCCAAGTGCCCGCTCGTTGTCATCTGCCCGCTTCAGCTCCAGCTCGTCGACCCTGACGTCGCTGCCACCGCGTTCCAGCGGACCAAGTGCACCGTCCTCCGCGCCAAGAAGTCCGGCTGCTAGCTAGCTACCGAGCTGACTCTGCTCCACCTCAATTGGTGCTCCATTTCTGCTTGGTGGCTAGTACCTCTCTAGTTTCTTGCTTCCTTTCCTTTGCTCCCTTCCTGTAAAATCGCTTAATTCTTCAAGGCCAGACAGACTTGTTCTTCTTCTTCTTTTAGCAAGAGCTTGTTGTTGACATGTTGTGTGTGCTTGGATTAGGATTAGAGAACTTGGATGTGTAGAAAATTGTGTAGATTTGAGACGATTGATTCATTGTCAGTTGTTTGTCATCGATCCTCTGCGATTCCTGTTGGGTGGTTGTGATTTGGGCAAGAGTTATTGAGCTCCAGTCCAGTAAACTCCAGCTGGGTTGTGTTGGACGGAACCTTGGGAAGCAGGCAGGAGGCGTTGACTCTGTGGATTGGATGAGCAGACGTGCAGTCAACTCAACTGAGCCTGACTGGTAGCCCTGTTCGTTTGGCTTATTAGCCAGTCAGTCGAAAGTATTTTTCTCTCACAAAGACCCACCAAACCGTATTTTCTCTCACAAAGATCAGACAGCCAGCCGAACAGGCTCAAGCCAGCGGTGGCGAGGATGGCCCCAGGACTAGGAGAAGAATGGGCCTCGAGCTCACACACACAGCTCGACTCGGTTGGAAGGCTTGCTGGGCTGTTTCTTGTTCCACGCGCCACTCAGGCCCATTGGGGGCACATCTGCTGACTGACTGTGTGCGTGGAGGCCTGGTCGCCGTCGCCGGCGGCTGGCCAAACAGTCGTCTGCTCTTATCATCGACCGGAGGTATGATCAGTGATGTCATTTCTATGTCTATAGAGGTATATTATTATATGTTCTGGATCGCAATTCGCAGCATCATGGCCTTTGCCCCCTCACGTCGAAAACACAGTCAGTCAGTGAATATCGATACGCGTTCCAGATGCACCGCAGCTCGGATCCTGTCTCTATCCATTTGGCCTACTAGCTATCTTCTGCGTTGCTTGACGTGGAAAGACATTTTCTCTAAAAAGAACAACGCGGTCGTTTCGTTGCTCTAGTAATACGTCCATCGGTCCATGCTCTCCCCCCTTGTTCTCGCATGCATACGTAGCGTCTCTCCCCCCGGCACGCTGCACGTACTTTCTCAAGGATGCTCACGCGTTGTGTCGTGCACACGCATCTCGTGCTCTTACGCGGTTTCATTCGCTTACGATTACCCACCTGTCGAACTAATATTCCATCCGTGTCCCGTTGGTCGGAACTTTATCAACTCGGTTTATTAGTCACGGTACATCATATTTGATACAATACTTTTTTTTTCTCGCAACAAAAGAACATCAGTCGGTTTATCAACTGCAATTATCATTATATTGCATCAGTTTGCATGGCATGTGCAAATGCAACATCTGGGTGTACTCTACTTGGCTTTATTTGAAAACGTGAAATTTCAAAAGAATTTGATACGAACCACTTCAATTATTGTTGTTTTTTTTTTTTTTTTGAGAAACTTGTCAACTCGATTCAGAAAGCTTGCTGGGCCGCTGTTGCTCGGTTTCCAGCTCCAAGCTCGAGTCAGGCCCATTGGGCCGCCGCCTCCGTCCTCCGATCCCCTTCGCCATCCCTCTCGCGCCGCCGTCGCCGACCTCCTCCCCTCCCTCCCCGGGACGCCGCTCATCCATCCTTTTGCCCCTCAACTGTGCAGGAACCAACCTGCGGTGAAGGCGGTCGCTCGCTCGCTCGACGCGACGTCGGACGATGCCTCTTGGGCTGACGCGCTGGGCTCCCTGGGGCGGGCGATGCGGCGGAAGCGGCTGTCCTCGCTCGACATCCTCTCCTCCAAGCGGGCGCCGCGGGATTACTACAAGGGAAAGAACTGCAAGCCCACCGGGTTCCACACCCGCAAAGGTACACCGTCTTGCCTTCCACTAGTCAAGCCTTTCTCTGCGGGATCATTGTCGCTTGACGAGGCCATCTGCTGGAAAAACATTATGGCGTTAGTTGACTTATTAGCATTTTTTTAGCCAAACGAACTGATGATGGTACATTGCATTAGATACTTTTTTTTTTCCTGTAATGGAAAAGCATTTCCATTGCTCAAACAGATCCAGACAAGTCCCTGGATACTTGGGTCACTTGAACAGCGTTAAGTGAATCGGTCAGTCCAGTGGCAGTTCACCATGCATTGGCGTTAGACCAGGAGGTCCAGGACTTCCAATCCTAAATTTATAATAGAGCTTTTTTAAAATCATTTGTTGCTCAAATATCGAAGCAACTAATGCTCACTTGGAAACCTGAGTCTGCTAAATCTCAACGACACACATGTGATGCATTTTGTAGAGTAACTGAAAAAAATAACGCACTTAGGGCAGCGAATTCCTAAAGCAAAGAGCCAAGAGAGCAAGTGGTACCTGAAAAAAACATTTGGTTTATTAAACCACATTATACATTTGAATATGAGCGGGTAGCAGTGGAACCTGACAAACCATCTGTGTTATCAAATGCAAGCTAACTAGAAAATTTTTGGCTCAATGTGCAAGCTAACTGATTCATCATTTCTCAAGCTATGAAATATTAGGTTAATCCTATAATTGCGCAAACGAGAAACAGAGGAACAATGGAATAAAGCATGCTTGCAGCCTTGCACTATCTGAACCTGATAAAGAAAATCTGTACTTTACCACAGAAGCATTGGATTGGATCTAACTGCAAATGGAAGAGTTAAGAACAGTTAGAACAGGACTAATAATGTTCAATGTGCGAGTAAACATCTTTTTACTTTTCCTTTCATAAGTTATCTTAAAAATTTAACTGCTTTTATAGGTGGATATGTGATTGTTGATGAAAAGTTGCCAAGATTTGTGGTCCCTGACTTGACTGATTTCAAGGTAATTTCGTTTTTTTTTTTTTTTTTTTTTTTTTTTGGGGGGTGTCGCACTTTACAGACTTAGATAGCATGATCTGTTTATTATTAAGTATCAAAATTATCTTCTTCACTCCGCAGTTCAGTTTGCTGGACAAAATTGGAAGATATTCAATTTAATTTCAGCACAAGGAACTTGGAGCATCAGTGCCCCAATATAGGTTAAAAATGTGAATCTGTGATAATAAGGAAGTAGTTGCAAATGCCTAACCCAACACAAAATTTTTATTTGAAAATTTTGAGTTAATTTATTACCATAGCAAAGTTGAGGGACTGGTGGGAATGAGAGGGCCTCAAGATGGACAATTGTCACCTATAACCTCCTAAGTGGCAAAGATTAGTTGAGTTACAATATTTTTCCTGCATTTTCTCCTGAATCAGATGTCTTGTGTGGATGATTGCAGCTGAAGCCATACGTGTCACAATGTGCCAGGGACCTCACAGCGTCGACAACATCCTCTACTTCAGCAGAAAGTACTGAAAACAAGAGCTGATCTTTATGCAACTTCTATAGTCATTGCCTACGGCCCTACGTTTTGCAGGAAGGCAGCCCATCATCTTTGAAGTTATGTTATCCTAGAGAGTTCCCATGTTCCGAGTATTAGCATCAGCATCCTAGCTACCCATGGACATTTCAGATATCTCTTGTAAGGGCAAACATTATGGCGTACCATAAATCACCTTCAAGTTTCTGGTCCTAGATGGTACCGCATACATAGTTTCATGTTCCTGCTTGTAATTTTGACCTTCATTTTTGCACTAATAAATATTTAAGTTAAGGGGACGTTTCTTGTGAAAAAATGACAGCAAATAGCTGGAAGTTCCTCTTGTGAGCAATGGTGTGTGTTTTACGTTGTTTTTAAGTTGTGTCTCATCCAATTCGACTTTTCTATTAAGATTGTTATGAATTTTCTCACATAGGACTGGTTGTAAGCTGACTTAGTGGGAGTTCTCCAAAATCTATGCATCCAAACACCCTTAAGAGCAGGCACAATAATACACCTCAACTTTGCTTATAACAGGTGGCGGATCTAGAAACACCTCAAAGGAGCGCTAAAAATAGTATAAGATACTTTACCTCTCGGGTAGGACTAAATCTATATTTTATGAGCTATCTTATGCTAAATATAGGATCTCACCCGGGCTACGATCATGCATACGTGGATGAGAGAGAAATGAGGTGAGAGAAGGAGCTTGGTGCAACATCTAGCGCCCGGCGCTTGCACCACTCCCCTTGGCCGTGGGGTCCGCCACTACCTTGTGACTTCTCCCATGAGGCACCGCACCGGCCCTCTCTTTTTTCCCCGTGACCCACCACCGAGTGAGTTGGTGGGACCCACACAAATAAAATAAATCTTATTTAGAATATAGAAGAGCCGGTATTATTGTACACCTTGGTGATATGGCTTGGCTTATAGCCAAGCTTATTGAACCTACTCTAACACAAACTTTCGTCTCGACTAACATTTACTACAACCGAAGTTAAAAGGAAGACGCAATAAGCCTTTGTGTTTCCCAATACCAAGTTTGCACTTAAACACTAGTGTCTTTAGTCTTCATAAATATTCTTGCACCTATATTTAAATCGGTATTGGGCCAAGATAACTATGTGGTCTCAATGTGACTAACTCAAATGTTAAAACCATTGTTCATCTACGTTCAAACTCTAAAAATGCTTCCATTTGTAGACAGGTGGAGTATTTTATCTCTAGAGTTTATTTAAGACTATGTTACCTCTAATTGTAAGTAGTATGTTCTTGTGTCTGGTTATATCTTATTTCTCGCTCTTACATAGTTCTATGGTAAATACAAGCCTCGGTCATATACTTCTCTTACATAACCTAACGTACATAATTGTATAATAAATACATGCCCATAATTATTTACAGCTGGTTTGATAGAACTGAGAACCTTTACTCTGACTTTCTAGTGGAGTAACTCTAGTAGATGGGAGGTGAAAAGCGATTTTGGTAGATTGAATGGACAATGGAGAATGCTTAATTCCAACGAATCATATGCTGATTGATGACCAGAACATTTTGACGTTCAGGCACGGTGGCCACCCATGCAATGGAAAATCCACTCCATTCCCACGAGTTGTCTATATATCACAACACTCTGACTCTCTGTACAGCTCCTTTGATTGAGCAGAGCCTAACTAAAAACCGTGCATGCACATGGGGACATATGCCCTAAGTTGCACCATAACTACGCTTTTGAGAGAGTCCAAAAACACCTGAAAATTAAAAACGACTAAAACCCACCATAATTACTCTATATTCACGCCCATGTTTCCGGTAGTGTGAGTACTCCTAGATCCGTCCTCGAGATCTAGCTTCATGGACGACAGATCATCGACCAAGTCGGTGAGCTCTAAGTGAACGAAGGTGAATGGCGGCGGCGGCGACTCCAAAGATCATAGAGATCCGTGAAAGGGAGGAGAGCGGACCGTCGCCACATCGTCGAGTCGGGGGAAGCGGATTGGCGGGCGCCGTTGCACCGAAGTCCTCGTTGTCGGCAAAGAACCTCGTCTAGGTAGTTGCTGGAGGGGGCTCGGTACCGTGTCAGTCACCGATTCCCTATGTGAGGACGACCGGAGGCCGCAAAGGCAGTGATGGCCTCAAGATCCACCCGCGCTCCACTTATGGTGGCATGGGCGGCGAGGGCGGATCCACTGGGGGGCTTGCCCGGCCGCGCCCCCCGTGATGGTGATTTTACCCGCAAGTAGTTACTGTAGCTTAGGCTCTAAATTACCATTATATCACTTGATTTTTATTAATTCTCCATTAAATAGCCCCGAGAGCTCATCCTAGCTCCGCCCGATGGGCGGCACGCTCATGGCGGTCGAGTCCACCGGCGGCACGTTAGTGTCTAAGTTGGAAGATGACAAGAGCGTCTTTCAAAACTTGCTCGACGCCTCATGCTTGCCCGGCATCGCGGCCGCTAGAGTACCACAAGGTTGAATTTGTCGGCTGCCCCTCTCCCCCGTTGACGCCTCTAGCATCACCACACACATCGAGGACGACTAAGCCTATCCGTGGGAGGGCATATACCTCCGTGTACATGCACCGTTGGAACTTGGATGCACATGGAAGCACATGCTATGCTCTTAAGGGTAAATTTCTACATAGCGACTAGCGTAGAGAAGAATAAGAAAGGAGAAGAAAAACAAGACAGAATTGGTGCCGGTGGAAGCTGGCTGTGGTGAGATGTTTTTTTAAAACCTAGTGGCTTTGCTAATTCATGTGCCACTTGGTTTGCTCTCTCTAGAGCAATGGTCGGTGGAGATTACATCAAAACCTAACTAGATCCTCAAGCACTCATCATATATTGCCGCAACAGAATTTGCGGTGAGATTTTTTTTTTTTTTCATTTGGCACAAGACGCCATATTTGATACATAGGTATTGTTTTCCTCAGCAGACTTGGCAGTTGGCAGTTCAAGGCTACAGTTTCCACTCTGATCTCAAGGTGTGCCCTATATATATATCTATTCTCACGATATGATTTTGGGTTTGGGTTGGTACAGCGCTGGCAGTAGTAGTGGCAGTGGCAGCGCTAGCCATTTAGTTTAATGCAAATTCACAGGGTTCACAACGCCTGGAAGTGGTAGGGAATGGATTTTTTTTGAACCATTTAGTAGGGCTAGCTTCACAGAGTTCGCCCCAAAGAAGCTCTAAATTAACTGTCCCTTATTACTACAGTAGCATATTGCGACCAATTGTTTTACGCGTTGTACGTATATTTCACGTTTCATAGCTACGCCTATATAAGACGGAACAGACGACATCAACACAGGCCTGACAAGTTATTACAACAAACTGTCATAACCGTCACACACCAACACACGACGTACGTACACTTGGCCATTGCCAGCTACCGATCGATCGTTCATCATGTGCGACGACTGCGAGTGCTGCTGCGCCTGCTTCGCCCCGCACCAACGCCGCTTCGCGTGCGGCTTCTGCATCGGCCTCGCCATCATCGCCGCGGTGGCCGTCATCGTCGTCCTCGTCCTCGGCTACGGCCACGCGGCGCAGCCCAAGTTCGAGGTCGACGACGCCTCGCTCACGCGCTTCACCGTCGTCACCTCCCCGACCACCGCCATCTCCTACAACCTCACGCTCACGCTCGCCGTGCGCAACCCGAACTGGGCCATGGGCGCCACCTTCCGGTCCCTGGAGGCCGACTACCTCTTCGACGACCAGCGGTTCGACCGCGTCGACGTCGTCGCCACGCCCACCTACGTCTTGCCCGCCAGGAAGACCGCCGTGTTCCGCCTCACCAGCGGCGCCGACGCCGTGAGCGTCATGCTCGGCAGCGCCGGCGCGTCAGGGCGTTCAGGAGGCAGAGCGCCAAGGGGGTGTTCGACGTAGAGGTGAAGCTCAACGGCCAGGTCAAGTACCAGCTGCACAGAACGTGGTGCAGGCTGGAGGCCAAGTGCCCGCTCAGTCTGCAGCTGGGGTCGCCGGACGGTGGCGGCGCCGTCGTCTTCCAGAAGACCACCTGCGAGGTGCTCCGGTCATCGCAGAAGGGGTGCTGAACTCACTCGACGTTCGTCGCTTGGCATGCATTGGATTGGATGGATCTTTAATTAAACAGTGTGATTTGGCATCTTTTTTTTAAACTTTGTTTGTCTGCTTTGTTTTCTTTTCTTTTTTTTTTCTCCTTTTCTTCGTGAGAGTTCGGAGTGATCATCATTGCTTCGTATTCCATGCGTAATGCAAAGTTTGGGGTGTGCTTGTCTTGTTTGAGACCCGGCAATCAAATTAAATTTCAAACCAATTTCGCAGCAACCGGTTCAATTATCGAATTAAAATTCCAAAAACTAGCACGGCATGTTGTCGTTCAAATGCATTACAAAAGCATCACACAGGCGCGTCAAGAAGAGAATCACATATCTTCATTGCTGCAGAGTGGAACTCAATCCCTTGCTTCAGACTGGAGAATGCTGCTTTATCTCTTTCTTGCAACCATCCTCTTCGCTTCGCTGTCCAACGCACACCAAGGACAAAGGGAGTAGTAAGCATGAGTGCAGCAAAGGACAAAATTTTGTGTCTACAACTTGCATAGAATCAAGAGCTCTGCAACATGCCGACTGCTGAGCATGAAAACCGCTCACAAACACAAAGAAACGATCCATCATATACAGATTGGAGCGCATATGTTTAGAGAGTAAAAGAACCAACAACCACAAAAGGACTGGCACACACATTCGATCCTTGATCAGCAGAGTAACCTAGACCATCATACTAAAACCCTGTACAAACTGGGTGAGAATGCAAAAGGTGGTGATAATGTAAAGCACACAATACCAGTACATCAACATGACTCTACCGACCCACCGGACGGCGGCAGCAAGAGTTCCCATTGCCTGAAGAGCTTCTGTTCTTGTCAGCAAACTATCTATGTCAGCAGAGGGGGGAAGGGTTTTTTTTATCAATCACCAAGCATTTCCTGTCCCTCAACTTCACGGTTGCTAGTCGACTGACTTGAGGTGGTGCGAGCAGTGCTGTTACTGCCCCGGCAATGCAATAGCTGCAGCTGAAGGCTCTGGACAAGCTCGTTAAGTTGCTGAATGTTCTTCTCTTGTGCCAATATTACCTGTAAGTAACATATTAAATTATGACCTGAAAAGATTTTTTTAACATAATGACCTGATATTTTGAATCTATACGAAAGTAATGACCAAAGAAGAGAACCACAGCTGTACAGGCAATAGTATAGCTACTTTGAAGACAATGAAATGTGCTTTTCACAGCTACTAATACATAATAGTGAAACTTCCTAATAACAAAAGACTTGCCTAAAGGCCAACAGTGTAGGAAAAGACTTGACAGATGAAGCTACATGGTGTGCAGAGGAAATGACGAAGCTGGTGTACAACTCTATGACTATAATCAATCAAACATCTATTGGTTGTTACCTTCCCTATCATCACAGGCCAGAGGTATTTCCGGCAAAAGTATGTAAAACAAAGTGGTCAACTCTAGTCAAGATATTAAGGTTAATTGCAAGGTTATCGAGCAAGCTAGAACATGGCCACTAAAATCAACATAGTCCAATTATATGAAATGAAAACAAATCACTACAACATAAAAACTTAAAAGAACCACAGATCCTTGAACCGCAAGCAACCTTGCATACCCTACCGTCCAAATTATCAAGCTTGAGGCCTACTGTAATAACTCAAAAGCAGATGAGGAATATAAATTAAGAGGATTCTAGTACATGTTGAGCCACAAGCACTTAAAGAGTATTTCAGGACACATAAATGTCATGCGCTACAATTGTCCAAGTCAAAGATGTTCAGCTCTTTAGTAAAAACTTCAGTCAATTAGAAATTTAAATATGTACAACAGGATCTACACAAGAATAAAGCTGTAAGCAGAAAAGATCCACAGGAGTGATGCAATTAACCATTTCAGAAAAGCTAAGTCTGTTAAGTCAACCGACTGACAAACAAAGCCAGTAGAACTAAAAAGCCCGACATTTTACTCAACCTGTGCAGACTACACTAGCATACTTTGATGATGGTTTAAATACCTGTGCTCACAGATCTATCAGTGTGGAGGTACTACACAACTAACAAATAAATTTATTCAGAAGTCAGAACATGAACACCAATGCAACAAATACTGTGGATAAATTATTGGGCTTCTGCTAGAAAAATGGCAACTCCTTTAAAAGTAGGAAACTGGAAATGGCCAAACTCAACTAAAAGTGAGGAAAAACTTCAGGTGCTCACTTTCTCTTTAACAGCATCCTCCCTTTCAAGGGCCTGTTGCCTCCTCCGTGTAGCTGTTGGGTTTGCTTCAGCCTCGCCAATCTGCTGCTTCCATTCAAACTGTGAAGTGATAATGAGAACGAGCAGGAGGAAGATGAGAACTATTGGTCTCGAATTCATCACGCCGATGAGCAATTACAGAACCTATAAATAATGCCATAGGAAGCTAATTAGAGAACCTGTGATAGCTAGAAACAAAATTCAACATCACATTAATTCCTTTTGCAGAAAAACACCACAGTTTAGTGGTGGTGGTGGTGGTGGGGGGGGATATAAATAACAGACAACTCAGGGTTTACTGGTAGCAGTTTGAAGATAGTTAACAATGACACAATGACATTGTTTTTACAATAAGTGTTCGGAGAGTTCTAATTAATAGGAAATATTCTCAAAAAAAAGGATGATGTTAGATCTTACTTCTTAGTAAGGGCAAATAGCGTTACTATAAATGTCAAAGTATCTTATCTATTATTCTAAAGATCACTTATCGTGATAAAAGGGGACCAAAGTCACTTCAGCCAATCACTGAAACACCCACATGTAGAGAAGTACAACTACATAACCGAACTCTGTGACAAATTAGTGTTGCTGCTTCAAGTAATCAAAATTTAAGGTTGTGAATTCCCGTTACGGTCTAACATATATACGTACTACTACTCCAGCACCGTAACTTACGTATGTACCAACAAATTCCACGAATAAAACACTGAAAACAGACACGGCATAAATGGGGAGATCATTAATTAAATCAGCAGGAGACCCTAACTTCACAGCGCGCCAGATCATTCATTCAAGAGAGTGACTCAGAGATCCGACCGCCACGTCGACGACGGACCACCAAAATCGAGCCGGGAACTCACCAGGGAAAGGCGAAAGGAAATCTCACCGTCTCATCTCACGCCGCGGACGCGGATTAGGGGACTCGACGCAGGACGCGGGGTGGAGAGACCGAGGGGAGAGCCGCCGGGTTCCTCTTCCGATTCCTTGACAGCTCCAATCCAATGGATTCCAGCAGCGCTTTGACTGCCGCTCCTCCTCCACTCCTTGGCTGGCTGCAGTTTCGCAGCAGCCGTGGAGAAGGCGACGTTTCCAAAGGGAAGGAAATTCCCCGGCCTGTTGATTTCAGTTTCTTAGATTAGAATTTCTCTCTTCTTCTTCTTTTGATGGTGATTTTTCCCCTTTTTCTGTTTTTCCTGAGGAAAGAAGTAAAATTTCCTCGCGCAGCCGTGTCACTCACTGGCTGGCTGGGCCCGTCCGTCTCCCCTTGTTGCTTCGTTGTTGGGCCGCCGGTCATGATGGGCCGGGCTTTCCACGTCTGAAGGAGACGGGCCCGCCCCATTGCCACGCGGCGGGTGCCACTCTCCTCTGCTTTCCGCCGGATCAAAACCGCCGACGCCGAAAGAGACAAAGCCGAGCGGCACTCCCGAGTCCCGACACCTCTGCTCTGCTCTGCTGGTGCTGTCCGGCCGGCCGGCTGACTCCTCCTCCTCCTCCTCCTCGTCTGACTGTTGGAGCGCGGCGTCGATGTCAGCGCTGGCGCGGAGCTGCTGGACGCGGCGCGGGCGCCGGCGTTCGCGGAGTGGCAGGTTGGCGTGCGGCGGCGGATCCACCAGCACCCGGAGCTGGCGTTCCAGGAGCACCGCACCAGCGCGCTCGTGCGGGACGAGCTCGACGCGATCGGGGTCCCGTACGTCTGGCCCGTCGCGCAGACGGGCGTCGTGGCCACCATCGCCGGCCCCACGACAGCCGGGGGCGGGCCCGTGTTCGCGCTGCGCGCCGACATGGACGCGCTCCCCATCCAGGTCCGTGCTTATCGCTTAATAAACAGTGCAAATAAATGCTGTGATCATTTAGTTTGATTCTGCCTCCTGCACTGTCAGTACACGACAAAATCGCCATTTCTCAGTATCATATCACCAACCAGCAACCACATGATGCTTGAGAGCGACTGACCACCATACAACTCGCCTGTCGCATCATCATAAAACCAAAACCAAATGGAGACGCTTCAAAATCCTTATTCCCCTTTAGGGCACTTTTATACAACGAGATGCTTCAAATTCTCTTGTATGCAAGTCCAGCCTATGACTGTATGACCTCCTACGTGGCTTGTTAGTAGTTATGGTTCATCTTTTCTTCTTAATTATAATGATACATAAATGTTTTGGGTATTGGAGAAAAACATAACGTTCTCAATATATAAAAAAAATCAAAAGAAGTAGCACTATGGCACTACATACCACCATGCGCATGCAATCGACAGATATATAGTTGGCTTTACCATGACTTCCCAGTGACAATTTTGGCAGGAGATGGTAGAATGGGAGTTCAAGAGCAAGGAAGACGGGAAGATGCATGCGTGTGGCCATGACGCCCACGTGGCGATGCTTCTTGGAGCAGCTAAGCTGCTTCAGTCTCGGAGGCACCATTTGAAGGTACTCACTCTTTATCTTTGGGGAATACTTTTGGTTCGCTTTTATCAGAGATATTTCCATTAATCCAATCTACTATACATACAGTTCTGAAACTGAATTTGGTTTTAATTGCTTCACTGACAAGATGACTTGGTTTTGTGCAAACTGGCACACTAAAATTGTAGTTGTGTAACACAAAACATTAATATTTCCTCCATTCCACCAAGTAATAATAGCTCAATTTTGTTTGGCATCCACTATACATCATCTTGTTGTGTTTAGAGGAGAGTTAAAAGATCTAGCCGCCACATTTACCGCTATTACTATTTCATCCGCAGGGTACAGTGAAGCTTGTCTTCCAGCCGGCCGAGGAGGGCCACGCCGGGGGCTACCACGTCCTCAAAGAAGGCGTCCTGGACGACGTGCAGGCCATCTTCGCCGTGCACGTCAACACGGAACTACCAGTAGGCCTCGTCGGCTCCAGGCCAGGGGCCGGTCCTCGCCGGAGCGGCTCGGTTCACGGCGACCATCACGGGGAAAGGCGGGCACGCGGCGGGGCCGCAGCACGTCGTCGACCCGATCGTCGCGGCGTCCTCCGCCGTCCTCAGCCTCCAGCAGCTCGTTGCTCGCGAAACCGATCCGCTGCAAGGCGCAGTACGTAGCTGATCGATGAACTGCGTGCATTCCGTCGTCGTCGTCGTCGTGCTGTTTCAATTCTGCTTGCATTGCAGGTTGTGTCGGTGACCTTCATCAAAGGAGGCGAAGCTTTCAATGTCATCCCGGAATCCGTCACCATGGGCGGCACCTTGAGGAGCATGACAAACGATGGCCTATCCTATCTCATGAAGAGAATCAGAGAGGTAACACTGACAAATCTGAAACTCACATGAACAATGGTCGATCATCCCTTGCCATCGATCTATGGTTCAAAGCAGGTGATACAAGGACAAGCCGCCGTGAGCCGGTGCGCCGCAACGGTGGACTTCATGGAGGAGAAGATGAGGCCGTACCCGGCCACGGTGAACGACGAGGCGATGTACGCCCACGCCAAGGCGGTGGCCGAGACCATGCTGGGAGAGGCGAACGTGAAGGTCCGGCCGCAGATCATGGCGGCGGAGGACTTCGGCTTCTACGCGCAGAAGATCCCGGCGGCCTTCTTCAGCGTCGGCGTCCGCGACGAGGGGACGGGGAAGGTCCACCACGTGCACTCGCCGCACATGCAGATCGACGAGGGCGCGCTCCCCGTCGGAGCCGCGTTCCACGCCGCCGTCGCCATGGAGTACCTGAACAAACACGTCGACGAGGCCCAGCTAGCTACGTCTCCAGTGACACCATAGCCTGAACATGAACACGTGTTCTGGCCATTCCAATGCGTCGATCGATCCAAACAAGAGATCAGTTGAATAAAAACGATACCTTGAACTTCTAAAAGAAAAGGTAAATTTTTTAAAAAAAGTCGAAACGTGAGGAGGTCAGGAAGGAAGCATGTGCGTACGACCCCTGCCCGATCAATGACACGCGGATGGGAATTTAATCAGATGGTAACTGTGATTATGTGAACAAACCACGAATGCATGCGTGTGATCTGTGAACAAGTAGCCATCATGTGATTTAATGCTCTGCCGCGTATCTCAGCAATGGAGCCGCCCAATTAATTTCCTATAAAAACAATCAAACACACCTAACCAACCAATGCAGCCTAATCAACAACTCAGCACGAGCTAGGAATTCAAATAAATAGACGAGGCGATCGAGCAGCGGGAGGACGGACTCCGGCCTCGCGCCACTCAGTCAACACCGCCGCCATCTCCTCCTTCTCCCTGTCTGATCTGATTGACGACGATGGCGGCGGCAGCGTTGGCGCGGGAGTGTCAGCTACCTCTTCCATGTGGGCCAGTTATCTCTTCCATGTGGGCCACCCACATCAGGCTGGGCAAAGGAGGACTCTATTACTTAAGGCCACCAGGAGATCCCAAGCAAATCAATCAATCAAATTATCAATTACCCTTTACCCTTTACTGGTATTACTGTTCATCTTCTCTCCCAACTCTCTCTCTTCCCGTTGTACCCAGATTCTAGAGGATTATAGAGGAAATTGCGGTGAGATTAGTACCGGTGTGGGTTGCTCTCCGTGGTGCCATGGATTCCCCTCGAGCTCGCGCTCCGTGAGTTGCTCTAGTTCGACGAGTTCGAGGCCCGGTTGGGCCGGCGGGAGCGTAGCCGCGCGCTGCCGAGTCCCGTGTCGCCATCCCCGAAGCGGATCCCGCGGCGAACCGATCCGGCAGTGGTGGTGGCCGATAATTTGGGGCGGGTGTTAGTCCGTCTCCTCCCGGGGAGCGTCGACCTCCACATCGTCGTCCCCAAGCGGATCTCATCGAGAGGTGGTTGCCACACAATTGGGCGAGTCTCTTCATCGGCGCCCCCGACGCGAGCCCATCCCCCGCCGACTTCACTTCCTCCGACCTCGACGCGGTAGACTCGGAGCTCCTTCCCCATCAATGGAGCCCCACGGGAGAACCCGCTCGGATCTCTGAGAGCTGAGGTGGTGGAGGTGGACAAGCACGTCCTCCCATCCACCGGCAACGATGTGTTCAAGGCCATCGCCCCCGGCTCGGCCGCAACTACCGGCCCGGCGCTCCATCGGCTCCGCGTCCACCTCGGCGAGCTCCTCTGCGTCCGCCCACGTCGTCGGCGGAGGCGGCGTGGTCATTGCGCTCGTCCCTTCGCCGGCCGCGACGCTCTCCTCCGCTCTCGCGCCGCGGCGAGCTTCTCGCGTCGACGAGGGGCGGCCTCCGCGGCTCTGGTTCGAGGGCAGCGGTTCTCCACCTCGAGCCAGCAGCAGCCCCGTGATCGTCCTCGGGGCTACTCGAGGTCGCCTCCGCGCCCCGCCGTTTTCGAGCCTGCGGCGGCGCCCCGTACTCGTCCTCAGGGGGCTACTCGAGGTCGCCTCCGCCGCCGCCGTCTTCGAGCCTGCGCGCGGCCCCGTCCTCGTCATCTTCGGGAAGTTTCCCCAGCGGACTACCTGAGGCAGATCCAGGAGCTCGAGCCGCCTACCATCCTCAACACCATCCTCGACTTCAGGCTCCACCATGGATTCCCCACAGACGCGCTCGTTCGTCTCACCTGCCTCGTCGCGCCGCCGGATGCGGAGGTGCGGGCTTCGTACATCTCCTACCACGAGCTCGCTTCGCGGAGCCTTCGTCAGCAGCTCGCCGGATTCCGTGACCGCCTTCTCCGCGTCGACTCCTCTCGCGCCGCGCGCGCCGTCGAGCTCTCCGTCACCGCGCACGCCGAGAAGCAGTGCCACCACATCCACCCGTACAAGCGCCCGCGAGTGTCGGACTTCCGAGCCTGCGATGCTGAGGACTTCGTCGGCGCTGCCTCTCACGTCTCCGAGTACAAGTACATCATGGCGTTCCGCGGGAAGCTCAACGCATCCATGATTCCAGGCCGCGTGCGGGAGGTGCTGGACGCCAACATCTCCGCCCACGCCAGGCTCCAGGCCGCCGCCAGTGGCGAGGACATCGACTTGGTGCGCGCCTGTGTCACGACCGTGACGAGCTTGCTCCGCCAGCTGGGCCTCGAGCACGTCTACGACGCCGCCACGGATTGTGACAACTCCATCGCCGCTGCGCGCAACTGTATCTCTCGTCGGACATACGTGCGTCACGCCGCAGACTCCGCAGACGACGCCCTACGCTGGACCCTCCGTGTCCGCAGCGACGTGCTGCTGCTTTCCTCGGAGGCGCTGGCGGTGCAGGACACTAAGGAGCACTTCGCCAAGGCCTGCAAGCTCATCATCGCCAGCCGCCTGCCCCTCCCCAACGTCTTCGTCAAGCACGCTGCAGGCTGGATGGACACGCCCACCATCTGTTCGACTCCAGTCCTCGTCGGCAAGAACTTCACCAAGCAGCTTGACGCGTACACCACGTCCGAAGTGTTGGGCGATATTCGGGCGCTTGTTCCCGTCGGCATCGTCTTCACGCCCTGGGGGGAACCAAGCTTCCACCTCTTCGGATTCGTCATGTGCGTGAGCGTCACCGGCACGACAGGCTGTGCACTCAAGACCGTGCTGCAGGAGACCCTGCTGATGTCCAAGGAGGAAAAGATAGACTCCCTAGACCTCTTCTGTGACATGGTGACGATGACTGTTCTGACACTCGAGCTGGCAACACTAGCCAAGGAGCACGACACATTCAGGTTAATGGTGAGCCTAGCACTGATGGACCCCAACTTCCTGGACATCCCTATGCTCAAGATAAGTGTTGTTCTCTTCTCTCTGATGGCCATCACGTCCAGATCCATACGCACAATTTCAGCTCAGATCATGATACTGCTACCATGCATGCCATATCTGAATTCTGTGATGGCAAATTTCCATTCATTGATGCCGAAGGCTCCATACAAGATGGATTTGCTCAGCGTACAGATAGCTTCCTGAGCACTGTGGTTAAGGAGATTCAGTTGGGCATTGAGTATGTTGACAATGGCGTGCTACTGAATTTCATCAAATCTGATGAAGAGTGTCACAACTTGATGTCCACCAAGTGTCCGATGAGTGGCGTCAACCACTTCTCTGATGAGTACGTCTTCAAGGCTGCAGGTGTCACAACGATGGTTAAGGCTGCAGCGGCTCCACTGGAGCTCCTACATGCGCTGCTGGTGTGCACAGAAGCTGAGCAGCACGTGAACTTCATCTACATCCTCGTCGCTGTCTCGGCTGGCAAGATCCTCCTCATCAGTCCCTACAAGTCCAGCGGTAGCGTGGTGGCAAGCTTGTCCGACCTGTGCACGGCTGAGGAGAAGATCATTGCAGAGACCATTGCAGCGGCTTGCGGGAAAGCCGCCATTTAAGGAGGGAGGAATGTCAGCTACCTCTTCCATGTGGGCCAGTTATCTCTTCCATGTGAGCCACCCACATCAGGCTGGGCAAAGGAGGACTCCAGCTACTTAAGGCCACCAGGAGACCCCAAGCAAATCAATCAATCAAATTATCAATTACCCTTTACCCTTTACTTGTATTACTGTTCATCTTCTCTCCCAACTCTCCCTCTCTTCCCCTTCTACCCAGATTCTAGAGGATTATAGAGGAAATTGCAGTGAGATTAGTACCAGGTGTGGGTTGCTAACAGGGGAGCTCCTGGACGCGGCGCGTGCGCCGGAGTTCGCGGAGTGGCAGCTCGGCGTGCGGCGGTGGATCCACCAGCACCCGGAGCTGGCGTTCCAGGAGCACCGCACCAGCGCGCTCGTGCGCGCGGAGCTCGACGCACTCAGCGTCCCGTACGCCTGGCCCGTCGCGCGGACGGGCATCGTGGCCACCGTCGCCGGCGTCGCCCAAGGCCCCGTGTTCGCGCTCCGGGCCGACATGGACGCGCTCCCCATCCAGGTCTTTCTTTGCATGCAGTTTGCACGGATCGGTCAGTCAGTTTTGCATGCATTGCATTGTCTGTTTGTTCCAATGTCGTCACTACTATTCACGTACTTATCAGGTGCTATCTCCGTGTTATCATGCGTCTCTTGTCATGTGTCCATGCGTTCCAATTTTCTAGAACCGATAGGCAATATCATGCATTTGGCACAGTTTCTTGCTACGGTGTATGAGCAGTAGAAAATAGATTTCGATGGAATAAACAGCAGCTCCTTCTAGAGCTCCGAAAGAGCCAGAATCAAAATCGATCGATCAAGCGGGGCCTACACTTGAATACAAAACTGCTCACGTTGTCTGCGTGCTTTGCCTGTCGCATTCAATCGTATCATAAATAGAAAAACCGAACTGACATATTTTTGCTGACAAGTCAAGCATGAAAATAATCATTTGCATGCATTTTATTTGCAGGAATTGGTAGAGTGGGAGTTCAAGAGCAAGGAAGACGGGAAGATGCACGCCTGTGGCCATGATGCTCACGTGGCAATGCTACTCGGAGCTGCTAGGCTGCTTCAGTCTAGGAGGGACCATTTCAAGGTACTACTATAGTAATCTGATTAAATCCCAGTTCTTTAAAAAAGGAGAAGAAAGGGATAATGAATTAATGATGTGGATTTTGTCCCTAGGGGGACAGTGAAACTCGTGTTCCAGCCGGCCGAGGAGGGCCACGCCGGTGGGTACCATGTCCTCAAGGAAGGCGTCCTGGACGACGTGCAGGCCATCTTCGCCGTGCACGTGGACACAGCCCTGCCGGTGGGCACCGTCGGCTCCAGGCCGGGCCCGTTCCTCGCCGGGTCAGCCCGGTTCACGGCGACCATCTCCGGGAAAGGCGGCCACGCGGCGGGACCCCAGCTCGTCGTCGACCCGGTCGTCGCGGCCGCCTCCACCGTGCTGAGCCTCCAGCAGCTAGTCGCCCGCGAGACCGACCCCTGCAGGGCGCTGTACGTTTCGTCATCGATCTGCAGCGGCGCGGCGGGCATCTCGTGAGTGTAATGGTGTCTTCTTGCTTGCACTTGCTTGCAGGTGGTGTCCGTGACCTTCATCAGAGGCGGCGAGGCTTTTCAACGTTATCCCAGAGTCTGTGACCCTGGGTGGCACCTGCCGGAGCATGACAACTGAAGGCCTGTCCTACCTCATGAACAGAATCAGAGAGGTAACAAAACAAAAGGCAGGAAAGCTCGTAGATTTTATTGGGATTTGTTCGGAATGAAACGAGTCAATGTGTACGTGTTGGCAATGGCAGGTGATAGAAGGTCAGGCTGCGGTGGGGCGGTGCACGGCGACCGTCGACTTCATGGAGGAGAAGATGAAGCCGTACCCGGCCACCGTCAACGACGAGGCAGTGTACGGCCACGCCAAGGCGGTGGCGGAGAGCATGATCGGGGAGGCCAACGTGAAGATGTGCCCCCAGTTCATGGCGGCCGAGGACTTTGGTTTCTACTCGCAGCGGATCCCGGCGGCCTTCTTCAGCGTCGGCGTCAGGAACGCCGAGACAGGGAAGATCCACCACGTGCACTCGCCGCACCTCGACATCGACGAGGCCGTGCTCCCCATCGGAGCAGCGCTCCACGCAGCCGTGGCGATCGAGTACCTCAACAAACAGGCGTCAAGCTAGCTGCCACTCCTTGCCTGTATCTTTTTGTATGTACTCGGCAGACCATTCTATGCATCACAAAAGTTCACGAGAGCATGCAACTTCACCAAGAGGGAGAGAGAGAGAGAGTTCACGAGAGCATGCATAGTTTCATCACAATGTCACTCGGCCGACCATTACATATTTACATGCATTTGTGGATGGCTCGTATTTAAGCGGTCAAAGCACTGAACATACAAAAAAAAAAAAACTATACCAATAGATTAGAGATGGCATTTTTTATATAAAGAAGAAAATAGACACCGAAATTCAACATTACGTTCTACCCATCTGGGCAATACCCTCGACCAACTGTCAGCTTGCTTCAGAATACTGAACAGGCATAAAAATACTGAACAGACAGATTCTGATTTGATTTCACAGCGTAGCATGCAAAGTCAGTTCAGAATTATACACGAGCAAGGGTGCAGCTGCCAACTGCGCAAGCAGCAAGCTGTATGCCCGGGAACATTCCCATTCCCTCAGAACGGCTCAAACTACAAAAGTGAGATGTTTAAAACCCCTTGCCTCTACATTTCATATATCAGCCTACAACTCAAACAGTGTTGTTAAACCGCAGCCACCACATTCCACAGATGTGTCCAAAAAGGCTTGACAAAGGCAAAAGATGAGACACCTAAGCGGCTGCCGCGGACACACCACCATGTTCTCTTCATGGGTACGGTCTCTTAGCCATCTCACGATAAACCATGTCGATGAAATTATCATTCTGCCAAAGAAAAAATAGTCTCAGAAGTTTCACAGGGAAGATGTGGTGGAGCTTTGTTTGCAGACATGTTTGTGAAAATCCAATACAAAATTATTCCTGTCGAGAAAGGCTGTACACTTAACAACCTTAGTACAGATAATTAGGTTGGTCTAGAAAAAAAAACTTGTAGAAATAACAAGCCTCAGTTGACTTTGAGCTCTCAAAAAAAAAAAAAAAAAAAAAAAAAAAACACTGGCAACGAGCATAGTCCAAGGAAGTGAGAATACCTGTGCAAGCCTCAGAAATGCAGCGCCTACTTGCTCTCTTGTTACCACCTGGCTATAAGATGCTGATGGGCTAAGCAATGGCAATGGATTAGGAGGTGGGGATGGTTGAAGCAAGGGCATGCCAAATGGTGGAACAGGGGGCACAGGGGGTAGTGAAAAGGGGTGGAGCAAAGGAGCACTTTTAGGTTGCCGATCAGCAAAGGGAGGATGAAATGGAGGAACAGTAGGCAGTGAAGAAGCAGCATTAGCAACTGTTGACTGCATAGAAGCCATCGGTGCAACAAGTGGTGGTTTTGAATCTAAAAGACTTGCAGGTTGGATGGTGGTAGAGCTATTGGGTCTATGAATATCAGAGGCCCTCAGAGTAACTGATGCAGTTCGTGAAGGAGGCAGACTGTGCAGGGAAGAAGAGTGTGGTGCAGTAGAATTATGTGATCCATGACTAGGAGAAGGGATAGCACTGAAAGATTGGTTTGGTTGTACTGCGCCTGTTCCACCAATCGTATGTAGACATTTGGCTGCCTGTTTGAGGAAATTCATGTAATGGTTAATTTAGATTGAAACAGATCATAATAAATATGAATAGAATTTAAATTAAATTACAGCTATCCAAGAAAAAGAAATACAGCTATAAATGGAAGGGAAATTCCTTACCTTCGAAGGGGTTAGGAGGAACTCTTCAACATCGTCATCATCCATGGTAGGTGATGTCGGCTGTTCTAGAGTATCTTCAACTACAGGTAGAGCATATGGCCCAGATGCTGCTTCTGGTTCTTCAAATACACTGTAACAGACATAGTAGGAGAGATAGTTTCAGCGTAACACCTAGCCAACAGTAGGTGGTGACATTTTGAGTTCAAGGGGATCAATGCAGCTAAAAGCCACACTCACACTGTATTTTGTATTTTCTCTTTCTTTTTTCAACAACATATTCAAGCAATTCAATGCCCATCCCTCTTTTCTTTGAAAAGTCTAATAATCAACATGGTTATTAAACCTCATGGCCTAAAAAGGGCTTTAATGCCAAATTTTTTGCTACTTTTGTATGGGTATCTACTGCAATAATCACATACTTCCTGAAAGAGGTTATTGTAGTTAGGATATGACTAAAACAGCAACCTGACTTTTATCAATGACCATGTGTGAAGAGAAAATACTGAGCATGAAATTAGAAATGATGAGTAAAATGAAAATGGGGACACAAAAGGTAAATATAACAAGTAAACATAGCAACTCTTAACTTAAACGATTTTCACGTACAACCCTTTGATTCTTTCCAATGAAAACATGAGTGCATGAAATCTGGTACCTTTTGGAAGAAAGATTTGCCTCGGGTGACGCCCTTGAATATGCATATTCAATCCTATACATTGAATTTGAAGCTAATCAGTATGGATATAGAAAAGTACATAAAACTTGCAAAATCTTGCTAGCTCTTCCCCTTCTACAACACCAAGTTGTCACACATAAGGAACTACAATTCGAAAATGGCCTAGAGTTAGTACGAGTCAGGATGTATTGGTTACACATTTATATGTCTGACCAGTGTAGATGAGACTGAAAGGAACAGATGAAATTGTTATTTAGTATTTCAGTGATCCATGTATTGAACAAGATGTGCACACACACATTGTGTTACGAGTTGAGATACTAATACATACAATTTTACCAACTCATCTTAAAAGATATAATAATATTAGCACAGAAGCAGAACACAATCTGAGATTAGCCAATTGATGCATCTGCCTAGAAAGGAAAGCACGAAACGGGGTGAATGATACCAGTGTGGATGAAACTGAAAGGAACAGGTCAAATAATAACCTGCTAAACAGATGTGCAACTTCTTGACATTCCTGTGGATCATAAAACCAAATTCCAATGATTGCATCAGCAGCATTACGGTACATCAAGTAGGGAACTTGCACCTCAACGTCAAAATTCGTCAAGAGATCTTCGACTAGATTTTCTGTTCTAGGTGAAAGGGCAACATAAAATTCGCATATTAATTTTAACACTAATACATATAAAAAATAGGAAGTACAGATAAGAAATAACATCACTCAGATGTTGGTACCATTGGAAATTGAAATAGACACATTTCGCTTTAATCATAAAATAAATAAATAAAAACAAGAGCTAGGGGAGGAGCGTCCCCACGGTTTTTCATTAAGAAGAACTTCTCACGCAACTCTCGAAAAAATCCCCGAACCCCAGCCCTACCCATATAAAATTATGATTGGTAATTGTCAGATGAATGAGCAAACACTCTGTTTCTGTTTTGCGCAATGGCACAAACAGCCACAGGTGCAAACCTAAGAGGAATCAGTTTTCAATAAAGGAGCTCTTATGATGCCTAAGTTATCATGTTACCCAGTATGAATATATTGTGAGTGAAATATCTGAACCTAAAAAGCAAAGCCTCTTAACTAAATTATGTACTGATATCTGTATTTCATCGCCAAATGCTCAATCTATGATGATTTTTTTTTTATGTTCAGCCAGGGTGAATTTGCGCAAAGTGCGTGTCCAATAAAGTACGTGTGCAATACCTGTGTTTATACGGTTCATGATGACCAATTGGAATCTGGGCTGGGTGTTCCTACAAGAATAATTGCTTATTATTGCAAAATAAACAGGATAAAACAAGGCGAACTGTGCTCTTCGTGGTTGAATAGAACCAAAATCTTCATCACAATTTAAAATAACTAACTACAAGTAATCTAGAGCATCAACAATGTCACTAGTTGAATATTGAACGGCACTAAATTACATGATGAAACTGTCATCAATCACATAGTTTACTAAAAAATAAACAGACACAGCTACAGTGACGTGGAAAGAAAATGTTACTGAAAACATTCCTTAGTGTCCTATGTTGTCTACGAAATTAATCTGTATTTACATTGATACATTACAGAAACATACACTGTTAATCAGTAGATTAGTAGATAGTACATATTAGGACCAGGATCCGAACTTGACCCAGTATAGGTGTGCACTACATTTATCAACTGCAAAATAATAGTGTCTAAATCAACCAATGACAATACCAACATGTGACCAATAGCGATTACCGCAAAAGGCACATCAATGTGTTAGCAGTCCAAGCCAAAGCCAACAATGCAAAATAACATGTACTCCTTGAATCACTTGCATTGAAATGACATTGCTGTTTCAAAAACAACATGAACAACAGACAGACGATAATCATACTACGTTTGCTAAAGAGCAGCATCCAAGTAATTCTGGGCATCCATCCAATGATCCAACAAAACAACCCAAACCGACGCCAAGTACAAGGCAAAGCGTGAAGTCACAAACTACGGCGATGGATGAAACTCAGGATGACTGCACAAACCTCTTGACGACGAAGAGCGACCCCTCCACAGGCTTCCGGGTCTGCAGCAGCCGCGCGCGCGCACAAAATCAGGGGTCGCAATTGCAATAGAGCGAAATCGAACGGGAGAGTGCTGGGGATCAGGTACGGCAGCGTACCCACTCCAGCTCGTGCTGGTCGAAGCTGTACGCGACGACGTGCGCGGCGGTGATGAGGATGTCGGCGACGTCGGGGTCGAGTCGCCGCAGCACGCTGAGGTTGAGCATCCGCCTGCCCTCCCGGTCCCACGTCAGGTTCGGCGTCACCTTCATGTTGCCGCCACCGCCGCCACCGCCGAAGCCGCCCCGCCTGCTCCTGGTCATGGACCTGCGCGCCCTCGCCGGGAACCCTAGTTGCCGTGAGGTTTTTCTCCGCGCGGGTTTCTGGACGGGATTGGAGATACTGTTGTGAAGCTCTGCTCACGACTCTGTCCGTGGAACCGGGAACGGGAATGGCTTGCTGCGTGTACGTGCAGCTGATCTCTTGGGCCCATCGGTCAGTGACTAGCGTCCCCCAGCAGCTACACGGCAAGTCCTAGGCTCCAAGCGAACGGGGCGACCATCAACTGTACGGTAATCTGATTTGTTCCCTAAACTACGAGATCATTTCTTTAGACCCTTCCTAAATCGTTTGTGTGTTTGGGCATTGGATGTTTTTTTAGTTATATCGAATCAAGGTGAAAGTTTAAGGAGGTAAATCGGACTAGAAATATCTAAAAGTTAGAAAAGTAAATTTCTAAAAAAAATTATGGAAAGCGATGCAATTAAAAATCCAAAAGATCTCTTTTGATCTTAGAAATTTTGGTTTTCCTCATAAATTATGAACTAGTTTCTGATTTTTTGTTCTGAAATCATACTCTATCTCTCGATGCCAGCTTGAAAGTATTCAAAATTTTTATGGACTCATTTGGTGTTTATTCGCTAGTAGAAACCATTGTTATCGGTTGTGATCAGTTGACGATGTTGATCGTACAAACTATAAGGGTGTTTGGTTCACGCCGCGCAGCTTGCCACAGCAAAAGCTGCCACGGTTTGGCTACCGATGGGTTGTTGCGTAACCTGTGGCTGCCACCGCGGTTGCTTTCCTATTTTCCTTGTCATTTTGCCCCGTGGCGAGGTGTGGCGTGTGGCAGCCACTTCTTCCGCCACACATCTGTGGCGCTGTCTAACCTACGGGCATGGCGAGTAGTGGCCCGAAACTAAATCGGCCCCCATGTAGAAATGTCATTGGAGCATCACTAAGAGCCTATTAGGTCGTGATCTCTATTCCGCATATAGCCCCACTTAATTTTAAGAATACTTAGGCCATGTTTGATTCCTTTGAGACTAGAGATTAGGGACTAAATTTTAGTCTCATTTAGTCTCTAAAATACCAAATAAGAGGACTAAGGACTAATTTTTAGTCTTATTTAGTCGAGTCTAATTAAACTCTGGGGGTGGGGGGGACTATGGACTAATTTTTAGTCCTTATCTCTAGAACCAAACACCCCTTAATCTCAAAACAAATAAGAAGAATTAATCTAAAAAATTAAGAAGACTTAATAGACAACATGTACAATGGTTATCTTTCAAGTTGTCTTGGGGTAACTCATAATATTCCTTCATTTATACATAAAATAGAAGTAAAATCATAAGTTGTATGATAACAACTTATACACTGGAGTTGTTTCAGTATTTCTAAGTTTTTAGCTTATGAGAGCAAATATTATAAAGCTGATGTAGCTGAGTGAATCCAGACCACATAGGAAAGAAGAAGGATGATGCGGAAGAGAGAGAAGTGTAGAGAGAGAATGACGCCGGGCTAAATGCCTAAGATGCCCGTTCTTAGTCAGTAACATACACTCAAACTCTCCAGCCAACTTTGTTGTACGTATAGGCTATGTTACTTCCTCAATGTGACATGGCATATAAGCGTCCAGTTGGTGTCCGACTGGCTTATAATACATGCTCTGAAGCGATTGTTTTGCAAAAGAATAACCTCCTTCTGTCTCCTCCTTTTCCTTCACATCATTTAAAAAATCTGTACGACACTATATGAGATGGAATTTGAGACCGCTGACTTAAGAAGATAAAGTCAAATTTACGGAAAACCCATCTCTGTTAAGTTTGGTAGTGTGGATCGGGAAGCATAGCAAATTTGTTTACCTCATCTATGTATAATTTCCGTCTCATGTATGGCCACATAATTTTTTTTTGCTTATCTTGAACAAAGAAAAAAAAAGGAGAGAGAAAAGTAATTGTTTCATCAAATAACTATGGTCTTTGTTTGGTTTCTAGGGACTAAACTTTTTCTTTAGTCCTAGGGACTAATAAAAAAGTCCCTCCAAGAGTGTCTTTTAGGGACTAATAGAGAAAAAGTTTCAAAAAGTCCTTCCCTATTTGGTTTGGTAAGGACTAAAAGAGACTTTTTAAAAAAAGACCCTAAACCAAACACCCCTATAAATGAGCTAAATTTGGGAATCTGAAGGCCTTGTTTAGATGGCTACAATTTCTAACCTAACTTCCAAGTTTTTCACTCTCTCTCCATCACATCATATTAAATACACCAAAAAAAGACATATGTTGAATTATGAAATGTAGGTAAAAAAACTAATTACACAGTTTAAATGTACATTGCGAGGCGATTCATTTGAGCCTAGTTCCCAATGATAGAATAATATTTACCAAAAGCAAAAAAAAAAATGTTACAAAGTGTGCTCTTTGGAGTTTCAACAGTATTTTTTGCAAAATTTTAACTTTTGCAAATATTGCCACAAACAAAACAAGGCCGAAGTTCGCTAACCTGTAAAAATCATCCTCTCAGCGCAGGGACGGGAAGCATAGAACTCGTTTAGTTCATCGATGTATCCAACCGTCAAATTGAGGTAGAACTCCATCCGTCCGTCCATTCTGTCTTCGATCTAAAAAAATTCTC
Organism: Hyparrhenia diplandra; assembly: GCA_015847255.1. Lineage (NCBI taxonomy): Eukaryota > Viridiplantae > Streptophyta > Magnoliopsida > Poales > Poaceae > Hyparrhenia > Hyparrhenia diplandra. The sequence continues at coordinate 139,994 of JADLZK010001738.1, forward strand.
CACCGGCCATCTCTCCGTCACTTCCCAGCCCCCTCCCAAGCGCCGGTGACTGCTCAAACGCGGCCGCCGCCCCTCCCATCTCCACCCATGACTCAACTGCCGCCACCCGCCCCTACTGTCTCCCATCCAAGCACCAACGTCCGCCAGTTGGATGCAGATGCAGGATTGGTTGGCCACCGGTGGTTGCTCGGGGATCCTCAACGCCACCGAGCCAATGAGGTTCCGGCGAGCTGATTCCCTACACAGAGAAGGTGATAATCCTGTAGTCCCGCTACCACCTCCTTTTTTTTTTTGTTTTTTCTTTGGCCGCCGGCTTCCTCCTTCGGTTGCGCATATCATTGCCTTCGTTGGGGAGGGGGACCCGTATAGAATCCTCGGGGGCGGGGATGGGGTGGTGTTCCGTTACGGGAAATTTCCTGTCGACATCCCTAGAGGGGAGAGGCCACTGGCAGTCCATGTGCTCTTCCGCTCTTTACGTTCTGACTACAGACTGATAATTAAACATGGCTGTTTCGTGCCCCTATGCGTTGAACATCACTCTCGCCGTCTCGTGTATGTGCCAGTATTGTGACATTGCATCCAGCGGTCAACCCCTTGCTTGTATAGTTGTATATAGAACGTCGTCTCCTCCTCTTGTTTCGCTGCTGCTAGCTAAGTAACAAGCTACCATTTCCTCCTGACCATGGCGGTGGTGCTGGGTGCATTTGCGGCCAAGCTGGCCGGCATCCTGATGGGCATGGCGAAGGAGGAGGTGGAGATGCTCCTTGGCGTCCCCGGTGAGATCACCAAGCTCCAGACGATGCTCGGCGACCTGAGCGCCATCATGGCGGACGCTGAGGTGGCACGCATCCAAAGCAACACCGTGGAGAGGTGGGTCAGGGAGCTCAAGGACGCCATGTATGATGTCGACGACATCCTCGACCTCTGCCAGATCATGCAGCGTCCTGGTGGTGGAGAGGAGGATCCCATGGCAGCTCCAAGCAGAACCGCTTCTTCAAGGTGCTTTAGCATCTTCTGCTTCCGCAACCCCGTCGCCGCACACGAGATCGGGACGAAGATCAAGGCACTCAACAAACGGCTGCGTGGCATCGCGGAGAGGAGCCACCGCTTCGGGTTCATCGTCCGGGAGCTCCACTCCTCCATTCTTCACTCCACCCACGGTGCCGCTGCAAGCTCTTCGCTAGGCACGTCGGATAGCATCGTCCGGTCTGGTGTCGTGGGCGACAAGATCGAGAGAGACACACAGGACCTCGTCGCCCTGCTTCTACAGGAGGTGGATGCTGATGCTCACGGAACCAGTAGCGGCAATGTCATTGTCTCCGCCGCTATCACAGGTGCCGGCGGCATCGGCAAAGTCCACCCTTGCCAAGATGGTGTTCAACGACGACAAGGTGGAGCAGAGCTTCGACGAGAGGATATGGCTGAGCATCAACAAGGAAGTCGACCACCTTAGTGTCCTGCGGGCGTCATTGCCGCGCTTCGCGGCGGCGGCAGTGGCGGGCCGCTGGAGCTAGCAGGGCCATGCTTGAATGTGCTCTGAAGCAGGCGGCGCGGCGAAAGAAGCTGCTCGTGGTGATGGATGATGTGTGGAGCGAGGACGTGTGGAGTAACCTTCTCAGCGCACCGCTTGCCGATGCTGCTGCTCCAGGGAGTCGAGTGTTGGTGACCACTAGAAACGATGAAGTCGCTCGCAACATGAAGGCACGCCATGTCCATAGAGTTGGCAAGCTAGAAGGCGACGATGCTTGGGTCCTACTAAAAAAACAGGTCAATAAGTTTTACCAATTTATTTTCCTATAAAAAATAAGTTCAGTTGGACTAATGTGTATTTTGTAGTGACTCGAGGTCAATATAATCCACTGTTTGGAACGTGTGATTTGTTTTTCTCGTAGGGTACAAAAAAAACATTTACTACCACTTTTTCTCCATGGATTAAAAAAATGTAACAGAATATCTTTAACATGCCATAGAATTGACATTAATTTTATAAATAATGGTAACTAGCAAAGTTGGATATTTGTGATGTGGCCAATATAATATTTATTTGATATCCAATATAAAATTTCTTTATAGATATACTTATACTCATTTGGTATTGTAAAAAGTATTCTCTGAAAAGTTTGGTTAAACTTAAAATAGTTATTTTGTGACAAACTAAAAACTCTTTATATTCCTGGGCACTCTCCTCCATGCACCCTCCAACGTGACTCATTTTTATGACAGGTAGTCTCCGATGAGATTGATGAAGTTGAGGTCGATGGATTATTGGATATTGGGATGAAGATTGTGGAAAAGTGTGAGGGATTGCCGCTGGCAATTAAGGTGCTTGGAGGACACTTGTTCCATATCAGCAAAACAAGGGATGCTTGGGCACGTGTCTGTGACCACTTCGCGTGGTCGATATCAGGAATTGATGATGATATCAACAAGGCTGTCTACTTGAGCTATGAAGAGCTGCCTTCAGACTTGAAACAATGCTTTGTATACTGCTCACTTTTCCCTAACAATGAACCGATCAGGCGTGAAGATATAGTCAATCTCTGGATCTCAGAAGGCTACGTGAGCAACAAAACGACAGCGTTCTCAGAGCTTCTTTTTTTTTTTGCGAAAGGGGAACTGTATTAAAGAAGCCAACAGTACACCCCTGCGATTTTGCAGGAAACACCCCGGTACATATAATAATCACGCACACACCCAGGAATGTCTCCACCATCGTCGACGCCGGCGTCATCCAGAACTCCGGCGAGATCCTCCTTCCACCATGCGAAGGGACCTCCAAACCTTGGAAACTGCTGCAAAAGCCCGCACCGCGGCTCATCCCCGGTACATCGATTCCGTTGAACGAACACAGCCATCCCCACCGCACGAACAGAAGAGGAAGAGGAAATCCGCTCCGGCGGCCGTCGGACCACCGGCCGGAAAGCAAATCCGCGGTCGCGAGACGCAACCCGGAAGAACATCGCAGGGGAGGAAAGGATTCGTTCCCCATACGCCACAAAAGCCTCGCCGGAGAAGACGTACCCGTCGTTGCCGGAGAGGAACTTTATTCGCCGGCGCAGCAGCTCCCTCGCGGTCACCGCCCCCGGAAACACCAGCTCCGCATCGCCGGAAGGAGCGCCGACCATGTCGTCGCCGCCGCCGAAGATGCCGAACCTAACCCTAGGCAACGACCACAGGCCATCGCCGGGACAACAAGCTAAAAGACCTAATCTACAGCTCTACAAGGTCCTCCCGCCGAGGGGCCGGGCTCCCCTCTCAACCACGGCGCCCCAAAGGCCGCCGGAGGAGAGGGGGCCGGCGGATCGACGAAGGAGAAGGGAGTCGCCTCGAAATCGCCCTGTCTCTACTGTAGCAAGGGGAAGGCGCTAGAAAGTCGGTTATGTTCTCAGAGCTTCTTGAAGATGTGGGGCTCAAGCACTACAGAGAGTTGGTCTCAAGGAACTTCTTAGAACCGAAGAAAGGGTCCTATGGTCATTCAGCATGCACCATGCATGATGTGATCCACTCCTTCGCACAGTACATAACAAAACATGAAGGGGTCCTTGTTGCTGACGGCCAGGATGTCAATATCACTCTTGCTGCTGCTCCAAAGATCCGTCGCCTATCTATATCAAACAAGGTAGTAGAGCTTGGCACTCTGCGGAAACAGGTATCCCTTAGAACACTGATGTTATTCGGAAGCACTGTGGTTAATTCAAAGGAGTTATGGAACAGCCTTTCGTCGTGCCTAAGAGTACTGTATCTAGACAATGTGAATCTTGATGAGCTGCCGGACTCCATATGCCACCTCAAACATCTGAGGTGCTTGAGCCTTTGTGCTACAAGCATATCCACGATCCCTGAAGTCATAGGAGATCTTCGGTTTTTGCAAGGCATTGAGCTTGTGAAGTGTAGCAATATCTCACAGCTTCCTAATAGCATCTTGAAGTTACGGAAACTAAGGCTACTCAACATTAGAGAAACCGAGATAACCTCAGTTCCTCGTGGTTTTGGAAAGCTGAGAGATCTGGTCATAATGGGTGGCTTTCCAACCCATTCGGATGATGGCTCAGAAGGCTGGTGCACCTTGGAAGAGTTAGGGCCTCTGACGAAACTCAGAGTCCTTGATATAATAGGTCTGGAGAAGGCACCTTCAGGTTCAGTGGCTGCTAGAGCAAAGCTCTGCAGCAAAGAGCACCTAAAAGAGCTGAACATGAAATTCACAAGTCAGCTTGGCGACAATGGAGAGCTCAGAAGCAACATCAGCAAGGATGAGCAAGACCGAGCTGAGCAAGTGTTGGGTAACCTGCGCCCTCCTACCTGCATAGAAGAACTAGTCATCAAAGGTTACTATGGGTTGGGATTACCACAGTGGGCCAACATGATGCCAGTCTTATTCCGCGGCTTAAGGCGGTTGGTCCTGGAGGGCTACACGTGTTGCAACCAGCTGCCATACGGATTGGGCCAGCTGCCCTTCTTGGACTACCTTTGGGTCGATCAAGCTCCGGCCATCCAGTGTATTGGGAAGGGTTTCGTCCTCACTCCCTTGAGCTATGGCCAGGACGTTGCAGCAGCGGGAGTAGCAGCAGACATGATCATGAGTAGGCAGTTCCCTGCTAGTCTTATCGCTCGTGGTACTGGCCTTGCATTTCCCAGGCTGAAAGCACTAGGCTTCGAGGGCATGTCCGGATGGACAGAGTGGGACTGGGAGCAGCATATACCTGCAATGCCTGCTCTGGAGGGGCTTACGATCGATGGTTGCAGACTGCAGCGTCTTCCTCCTGGACTCGCACGCCACGCAACTCAGCTGATGCTCTTGGACCTAAGAAATGTCATGAACCTGATCACTGTAGAAAACTTCCCTGCCCTCACTGAGCTCAAGTTATGGGACAACCCAAGGCTGGAGAGCGTCCGCAACTGCCCAAGGCTGCATAAGATCACCATCTGCAGTTGCCCAATATTGATGCTACTGGAGAATGTGCCAGGGATCAGAACAGCCATGTGGATGGATTTGGGCACTGAGACACTGCCAACATACTTGCAAGAGGCAGAGCTAAGCAAATTGAATGTATATTGCAGGCCATGAGAAAGTGACAAAGAAACTCATGCGTCAGCAATCTAGGGGCTGGATGTCCTTAGATTGTTGATTTTATTTTAGTTCTTTTTGGGCCTGTTCGGCTGTGCTAGCTTCTGCAGCAGCCACTGCTTGTTTTATGTTGTACCGAAGAAGAGTAGGTGCAGCAAGCCGTACCCATCAGTCTGTCTGAATTTAGGCGCCGAGGAGACCTCAGAGCAGGCTTAATAGGAGAACCCAAAAAAGACCTGCACAGATTTTGCTCGTTCCAAAGATGATCTGATACAATTATTCCCACAATTTTCTTGATCAACATTGTACTGTACAGTTGGAAGGTCACTGATACATGAACGAGTCTCTCTGCTCTCGTGATCCAAGTGTTTGTGGTTTTGCTTCAGTGGGCATTGGTTTGAATTTTTTTGAGGGCTGCTTGGTTGCAGCAGCAGCTTTGCCTCGCCTCCCCTCCTGCATCAGCGCGAGTCATGAGGAGCTTGCCCCAGTGGAGCAAAACTACAGGATAAGCTTTCCATCGGCTAATTGTGGTCTTTCCTTAACCAAATCCACTAAAGAATCTTACGAAATTTTGGTGTAACAGCATCATCTTAGCATGTCTCAATTTCTCATGGTGAGTATGCTTCAGTTCCAACACGGTTTGAATTATTTTTGTTCATAACAGTTTGGCCTGTTTGGATCCCTCTATTACTATTATGACACATATAGTCCCCTTCTGCATTTTTCATTTTTATTATAAGAAAGATCAATTGCCATCTTTTTATTTCAGATCATCAATCAATGAACACCTTTTCCATAGAGAAATGGTACCACGGATCAGCACACCTGAAAATGGTCCTCACGGAAGATAAGAGGATGCTCCAATGGCTCTAATTCAACCGGATCCAGAGGCGGAAAATTCTTTTCGTGGCTGCACACTTGAGAAGTGGAACCGCTACGAATCCCAGCTCTGGTTTCTGAACACAGCATAAAACTGTGAACAGGTTGGATGTGCCATCTAGCCGATTGCGTATTGCATGTCAGTTTTTTTAGCACACTAACAATCAAGGTTGCTACAGGTACTATGAAAAGATGAGGGCTTGAAACACATCGTATGTTTGTCACTGGTGGTGCTACATAGACATGATCAAACAATGCGTTCATTTCCACCATCAGCCTCCTCTTGGAGTTTCAATTCTACTTCATGGTCTCCTGTTTTGATCACAGTTAAGTAGCAGTGGTTCAGCTACATTCTGAGTACCTATTTCTTGTCTCTTGTACTGACATTGTTGTTGCATCGAATTATTTTCATCGCTATAATAAAACTTGTTATTTCTCTAACAGATGTAAATATTTTTTTCCTCTAGTCTAAAAAAGACTTGCCAAATTCGGGGCAAAATCATTCCCATTGGGTTTGACAGTGCCGGGAATTCTTTAAAAACATAAGTGCCGGCTAATCCATGTATCCAAACAGTTAATTTGAGTTGAGGTTCCGTCTAAAAAAAAAAAAATCTCGACTGGTCATCTCTCCAGCAGTTCCCTTCCCAGCCCCCTCCCGAGCGCCACCTCTGCCAGATCCCGTGTTCCCGAATCCCGACTGCTCAAGAAGCCGCCGGTCGCCGCCCCTCGCCCTCCCATGCCGCCGCTCGCCCCCTACCGTCTCCCATCCAACCACCGAAGTATGGCAGTTGGATGCAGATACAGGATTGGTCGGCCGCCGCCCGCCGGTGGGTGCTCGGGAATTAATCCTCAACGCCACCGAGCAAATGAGCTTCCGGCAAGCTGTTTCCCACAGAGAAGGTGATACTCAACCTCCGATTCTTGTTTTTTTTTTATTATTTTATTTCGTTTTCCTTTAGCCGCCGGCTTCCTCCAGTTGAGCATACCATGCCTTCCTCGGGGATGAGGAAATTTCCCGTTGACAATTGACATCCCTAGAGAGGGGAGGACTGACAGTCCATGTGCTCTTCCTGTCTCGTGTAACATGGCTGTTGCGTGCCCCTATGCGTTGAACGTCGCTCTCACCGTCTCGTGTATGCCCGTATTGTAATGCTGCATCAAGCGGTCCACCCTTGATTGTATGTAGAAAGTCGTCTCTCTCCCAGATCAGCAGAGAGTGGAGCTGGAGCGCAAACCCACTCCTCTTGTTTCGCTGCTGCTAGCTTAGGTAACAAGCTACCACTTCCTCTTGACCATGGCTGTGGTGTTGGGTGCATTTGCGGCCAAGCTGGTCGGCATCCTGATGGGCATGGCGAAGGAGGAGGTGGAGATGCTCCTGGGTGTCCCAGGGGAGATCACCAAGCTTGAGACGACGCTTGGCTACCTGAGCACCATCATGGCGGATGCCGAGGTGGCACGCGTCCGAAGCAACACTGTGGAGAGGTGGGTCAGGGAGCTCTGGGACGACGCCATGTATGACGTCGACGACATCCTCGACCTCTGCCAGATCATGCAGGGCCCTGGTGGTGGAGAGGAGGATGCCGTGGTAGCTCCAAGCAGAACCGCTTCTTCAAGGTGCTTCAGCATCACCCAGCCGACGACCATGTTCTTCTGCTTCCGCAAACCCATCGCCACGCATGAGATCGGGAGGAAGATCAAGGCCCTCAACAAACGGCTGCGCGACATCGCGGAGAGGAGCTCCCGCTTTGGGTTCATTGTCCGGGAGCTAAACTCCTCCCTTCTTCACTCCACCAACGGAACTACAAGCTCGGACAACAACCGCAAGACCGGGCCGAGCACCATCGTCCGGTCCGGTGTTGTGGGCGAAAAGGTCGAGAGAGACACGCAGGCCATCGTTGCCCTGCTTCTGCAGGAGGTGGATGCTGCTGCTCTCGGAACCAGCAGCGGCAACGTGGTTGTCTCTGCCGCTATCACAGGTGCCGGCGGTATAGGCAAGACCACCCTTGCCAGGATGGTGTTCAACAACGACAAGGTGGAGCAGAGCTTCGACGAGAGGATATGGCTGAGCATCAACAAGGAAGTCGACCAGCTTAGTATCCTGCGGAGCGTCATTGCAGCGCTTCGCGGCGGCAGCGGCGCCGCGGGGAGATAGCAGGGCCCCTGCTTGAATGTGCTCTGAAGCAGGCGGTGTGGCAAAAAGAAGCTGTTGGTGGTGATGGATGATATGTGGAGCAAGGACGTGTGGAGTGACCTTCTCAGCGCACCGCTTGCTGCCGCCGCTGCTCCAGGGAGTCGAGTGTTGGTGACCACTAGATACGATGAAGTCGCTCACATGATGAACGCACAACACCTCCACCGAGTTGGCAAGCTAGAAGATGATGATGCTTGGGTCCTACTAAAAAACCAAGTCAGTGAGTTTTATACCTGTTTATTTTTCCTACTAAGATGAAATAGATTCAGTTGCACTACGGTATATTGTAGTGACGAGAGGTTAATACAAGCTGGTATATACCTTTTGGAACGCGGGGTGGAAAAAATGACATCTACTAACATTTCTGTCTCCATAGATTAAGAAATTACTAAAATAATTTTCAATGCCTGGCAATAATTGACTATGATTTTATAATGTTCCGAAATAAATTTTGTTGTTTGCTGTGTAAACTGACCAATACCACATTTATTTGATCTTACATGTAAAATTTCCTTGTAGATGCACTTATATTCATTTGGTACTGTATAAAGATCCCTCTAACGTGGCACGCTTTTACAACAGGTAATCTCCGATGAGATTGATGAACTTGAGGTCGATGGATTATTAAAGGATATTGGGATGAAGATTGTGGAAAATGCGAGGGATTGCCATTGGCAATTAAGGTGCTTGGAGGACACTTGTTCCAGATCAACAAAACAAGAGATGCTTGGGCCCGTGTCTGTGACCACTTCGCATGGTCGATATCAGGAATCGATGACGATATCAACAAGGCTGTCTACTTGAGCTACGAACAGCTGTCTCCAGAGTTGAAACAATGCTTGGTATACTGCTCACTTTTTCCTAACAATGAACCAATCAGACGTGAAGAAATAATCAATCTCTGGATCTCAGAAGGCTACGTGAACAACAAAATAACAGTGTCAAAACCAGTTGAAGATCTGGCGCTGGAGCACTACAGAGAGTTGGTCTCAAGGAACCTGTTGGAACTGAAATATTCCTACGGTGAGTCAGAATGCACCATGCATGATGTTATCCGCTCCTTTGCCCAGTACATAACAAAATATGAAGGGGCTCTTATTGGTGAGGGCCAGGATGCCAATCTCGCTCTTGCTGCTGCTCCAAACATCCGTCGCCTATCTATATCAAACCAGGTAGTAGAGCCTGGCATTCTGCGAAAACAGGTATCCCTTAGAACGCTGATGTTATTTGGAAGCACTGTGGTTAATTCAAAGGAGTTATGGAGCAACCTTTCATCATGCCTAAGAGTACTGTATCTGGATAAGGTAAATCTTGATGAGCTGCCGGACTCCATATGCCACCTCAAACATCTGAGATGCTTGAGCCTTTGCACTACAAGCATTTCCACGATCCCTGAAGTCATAGGGGATCTTCAGTTTTTGAAAGGCATTGACCTTTTTAAGTGTAGCAATCTCACACAGCTTCCTAATAGCATCGTGAAGCTACGGAAGCTAAGGCTACTCAACATTAGAGGCACCAAGATAACCTCAGTTCCTCATGGCTTTGGAAAGCTGAGAGATCTAGTCATAATGGCGGGCTTTCCAACCAATTCGGATGATGGCGCAGAAGGCTGGTGCAGCTTGGAAGAGTTAGGACCTCTGACGAAGCTCAGATTTCTAGATATAATAGGTTTGGAGAAGGCACCTTCAGGTCCAGTGGCTGCTAGAGCAAAACTCTGCAACAAAGAGCACCTAGAAGAGCTGAACATGAGGTTTGCAAGTCAGCTCGAAGACAACGGAGAGCTCAAACGAGGCAACATCAACAGGGAGGAGCAAGACCGAGCTGAGCAAGTGTTGGGTAACCTATGTCCTCCTACCTGCATAAAAGAACTTGTCATCAAAGGTTACTATGGGAGTGGCTTACCACAGTGGGCTAGGATGATGTCAGCCTTATTCCGCAGCTTAAGGCGGTTGGTTCTGGAGGGCTACGCGTGTTGTGAGCAGCTGCCAAATGGACTGGGCCAGCTCCTCTTCTTGGACTACTTCTGGGTTGAGCAAGCTCCGGCCATCCAGTGTATTGGGCATGATTTCCTCCTCACTCCCTCGAGTGATGGCCAGGACAATGCAGCAGCAGGAACAGTGACAGACTTGATCATGAGTAGGCAGCTGCCTGCTAGTCCTATCTCTCGTGGTACTGGCTTTGCATTTCCCAAGCTGAGAAGACTGGGTTTTGAGGGCATGTCAGGATGGACGGAGTGGGAGTGGGAGCAGCATATACCTGCAATGCCTGCTCTGGAGGGGCTTATGATCGATGGTTGCAGACTGCAGCGTCTTCCTCCTGGACTCGCACGCCACGCAACTCAGCTGACGCTCTTGGACCTAAGAAATGTCCTGAACCTGATCACTGTAGAAAACTTCCCTGCCCTCACTGAGCTCAAGTTATGGGACAACCCAAGGCTGGAGAGCGTCCGCAGCTGCCCAAGGTTGCACAAGATCACCATCTGCAGTTGCCCAGCATTGAAGCTACTGGAGAATGTGCCGGGGATCAGAACAGCCATGTGGATGGATTTGGGCGCTGAGACGCTGCCAACATACTTGCAAGAGGCAGAGCTAATCAAATTGAATGTATTGCAAGCCCAGCCTGCTCAAGCTGATATCATTACAGTATGACACCCCTGAATGGGGGAAGGTCCAGCATGTCCAGTGCATGATGGCGTATGGCATGGAAGCACCGGAAGATATAGATAGGTTTATGGGCTGCATCAACTACACCAAGGAGCCGTATTCCTTTTTTGCATATTTGCTCTGAAGTCCGCAGGTAGATACTCCCTCCGGGTTAGTATTAGAAGTCGTTTTGGACAAGGTTTTTGTCAAACATCGGAATATAAATCATCAATAACTTTTATGTTGTTGAGTTTGTAAATGTAAAAGTTATATGAGTAGATTTGTCTTAAAAAATACTTTGATAAAAGTATACATGTATCACATCTCTATAAATATTTTTATAATAATAAGAGGTCAAAATTGTGTTTTGAAGACCGTGACGCTGTCCTAAACGACTTCTAATACCATCCCAGAGGGAGTACATATATATAGCTTCATTATTTTGATCATGCACATTACTGTTAGGTGTCCGTTGATTCTGTTTGAGTTCATGTATGCACATAATTGTATTGCATATGGGCCTGCTCTGCTGTGTTTCTGCAGTAGCCACAACTTGTTTTCGTTTACGAGGAACAGTAGCTGCAGCCAGCTGTCTAGTTTAGTTGCCGAGGACATCTTGGAGCAGGTTTACTGAAAATGGTATAATAATCGTTAAAAAGGGTAGGAAATGGTTAGTGATTAATAACAGAGCTTTGACTAGAGACAACCTTGCTAAGCGAAGAAAAGTAAAAGATGAAACCTGTCTCTTCTGTTCAGAAAAGGAAACAATTCATCATGTCTTTTTTTTGAATGTGCTGTTGTAAAACAATGCCGGGTTACTGTTTCTAATATATTAGGCTACCAAGTGGGAGATAGCGTGGTAGATATTGGTAAATTTTGGCTAAATAACAAAGCATTGTGTGGTGAATATTATTACTTCAGATGTCATTTGGTCAATTTGGAAACTTAGGAACGATCTATATTTTCAGAGAGGCATGGAAATGCTTCTTTTCAGGATCTATGGGCTTTTCAGTAACAAGAAGCACAACCCAGTTCCTCAAATAAGAGTACTCTTATCTTGCACTCCCAGCCAACAAGTAGTACTCTTATCTTGTGCACTCCCAGCCAACAAGAAAGAATGGCTAAAGGAGTGCACAGATAAGATCAAGACGGCGACAAGTACTACTTTTTTTTTTTTTTTTGACAACAAGTATCCATGGTTGAAAAGCGAAGACGTTTTGAAAAATGCTTGAGTCAAGCGACGGGAACATAAATCATTAATAACTTTTAAGTCGTTGAGTTTAGAAATGTGAAAATCATGTCAATTGATTTGTCTTGAAAAATACTTTCATAAAAGTATACATATATAATTTTTAATAAACATTTTTATAGAAAAAGAAGGTTTCAAAGTTGTCTTTTGAAGACCGCGGTCTCGTCCTAAAGACGTCTTCTTTTTCAACTATGGAGGGAGTACTACTCTTTGGCTGCCTTTTGTGGACCAACACATCACCTGAAGTTTCACAAGGGAGGAGATGATGAAGCCGGCTGAAGGGCCAAAGCTTCAACAAGGGAGAGAGCTGATGTGGCGTGATGCGCTGGATCGTGACTGAATATGGCTCGAGTCCTAGCTGAAGTTTTAAGTTGGTGGAAGTTCTCGTTCTGCAGTAGTGTTTTGTATAGGCTGAACTTGGTGATGCAATCTGTTTTGGCAGAAGCTTGGGGCTCCTGGAGCGTTGAACTCCCTGTCCAGGTGGACAAACCTTTTGGCGATTTCAAAACATGGAAAAGGCCCGGCCTTTTTGCCCTTGAACTCTGAAAAGGGGGAGGAAAATAAACTACACAGGTTTTGCTCGTTCCAAATAAAAATGATAAAACTACTCCTACACAAAATCTTGCCTATGTTCGAACTTCGGACAAATATTTTGTTTGGCTTGATCCGGTCAGATTGCCTAACTGCTGCGGAAAGGCGCTGAGAAGGAACACTGTTTACTGTTCAATCTCTTCCCCGTTTCAGTCTACTGACTGGAATTGCAAATGAATGTGAAGTGAAACTGAAACGAACGTGACGTGACGAATCTTTTCGCTTGGTGGACTTATCAGCAAGAATTTTTTAGCCATGAAACAGTGTTATCTTCTCACAAAATCAGTGGCAGAAACCACCAGCCAAACCGGGACAACCGGGCAGCTGAGAAGGCTAGCTACCTTTAGAGTCTTACACTAGCAGAGCTGGATGAAGCTGCCCTTCGACAGCCACATTATATTGACTCTGTTGGCGAGAGATCGGATCAAGGACAACACTTATGCTCATGCTACTCATGCGTCTTTGTTTTTAGTTATTTACTCTGGGTAATCCTATATATAGTTAAGATAATTCTAATGTCAAGCTGAGAAGCATCAGGCATGCACTACAACATGTATATCCTGACGCTTCAGAGAAAGAGAAGCAACAAGCCAGTAGAGATGGAGTCATTTAGTTTTTTTAATAGATAAAAATCTCGGCGTAGGGCCCACCAGTCGATCTCTACACGAACGGATCAGGTCGGATGAGACGAGATCAATTAGCTGGGACTGGGGAACATATATGATTGTTTTTCAATTTTCATGATCATATCATATATATATACAACGGCGCTCATGCATCCTAAACTACACGAGCTAGCTCCAGCTAGCTGCAACAGTACACAGTACGCGTTGATGAACGAAGCAAAGATGAGATCGACGTACCACGAGCAACGCAATATATATAATGATGTCATTAGTCTGTTGCTTTGATTCCATTCCGTGGACTCGTGACTCGGATCGTCCCTCGAGTAGAGGCAGCTGGGAACGCCGAACGCGTGGGGATCGGAGGAACTGATTTTTCCTCAAAAAAAATCGGAGGAACTGATGAGTGATCAAGAAGAGGAATCCGACGAGGCGATGGACAATCGCGTCGTCACCTCGGTTGTCCGATGATCCCGTGCTCCGGCTCCCTTTGCCACGACAAAAGCGTGCATGGATCATCGTCCTCCTCGGTGGGTCCTGACCCGTTGCGTTGCCACTGCCGTACGTCCGGGCCGGCGTCAACAAACATGCTAGGATCCAGTGCGGAGATCTAGCCGAGAGAGAGAGAGAGAGCAGTGGTGGTTAGTATTTGATCTCTCTTGTTTTGGGCCCAACGGACCGAACCAAAACCTTGATCCGCTCCTCGATCGGGGAGCCCAACCCACTAATGGTTGGAGGGCCCATTCGCTCACACCGCGGTATATAAATAGGAGGGTGGGGCGCCAGGGGCACGGTACCCTAAGTTCGCCGCCGCTACGGTCCCCACCCACATTTCCTAAAAACCTAATCCGATCCATAGAGCCGCGGCGGTGACGGGAAGCTTTCCTCCGCGCCATCTGCGTCGACCCCGCGGCGACGCCCCTTCACCGACCGTCCGCTGCCTAGTGCAGAGGAGGCATCGACGTCCCCATGGCGGAGTCAAGCAACACCAACGCCAAGACCAAGGATGGTGCGCACCCGATCTACTCCCACGTCTTTACTATTCGTAGATCTAGATGTACTAGTGTAGATGTTAGTAGTTCTTTCTTGTTAGTAGATCTAGTGTAAGTAGTTGTTGTAGAACGTTTATTAGGATCATAAGTACATGATGTTCATTACTTTGTCATCAGTTCTACCCGTCTTGATCTGCTGTTAGAGATCCACTAAGATGTTTTATAATTGACAATGGTATCAGCGAGCCTGTTCTAATCAGTGGATCTAGATCGGGTCATTTCGCTCTCTCAGATTAGTCATTTTAGAACCACAGAAACCCTAACCTAGGGTCAAAGTAAGTCTTTTAGAAGAAAGAATAGCAACCGATTTCAAATCGGGAAGAACAAAAGCACTGAGATTCGAAACCCTAATCATCAAAAACTTCGATCCGGGCGTGGGTGAAAGAATCCCTACCATTTTTCTCACCTTCGTCGGCATAAAGGGCACCAACGATGGGCCGAATCGACGGAACGCTTGCCGCATAGCCGACCTTGCGCCGGGCGATGCATCCCACGGTGGCGCCGGCCATCCCTCACCTCAGGCCACCCATGGTGGCCAGCTTCCCCGCCGGGGCCCCGTGTGGGGCGCGCTGTGGAAGGAGAACAAGGAGAGGGGAAGGAGTAAGAGCAGAAACCGGGAGCGACCGCCAGACGGGCCGGCCGCCGTCCCGCCGGAGTCGGGCCGAGGGCTCGCCGGGCAGCAGCCCCGAGCGCCCGGCAGCCGTGGCGCCGCGCCACTCGAAAAAGAATGGGAGAATAAGAAATTAGGTTTGGGTTTTTCCAGACCGGCCTTTATACTCCGAAAATCACTCACCGCCGGATTTAGGGTGCGGATCTGAACGGCCCCAGCGCCCTCTCGCCTAATTGGGCCGCCGAATCTCGCCCAAAGGGGCGAGGCGCCCGTCGCGGTTATGTCGCGATTCGCATCGGGCCCAATGGTTCACCCCGTCCAAGAAGCAATGGAATCGCTTTTTCCATTTTCTTATTCGTAAATCAGCAATCAAAAAAAAAAAGGAAATCGGGTCGGGCCGGTTTTGCATTATCAAGGCAAGGGATAGAGACCAGGGCTCGTGCCAATTTTAGTTTGGGCCAAATTCGTTTGTTCTTGGCCCGTTAGACAACGGTGAAGTTTTTTTCTATTTTTCTTCACCATTTTCAAGTAATGTTTTGAGTTTTTGAGTTAGTTTTTGAGTTTTATTTTCTCAATTAAATTTATGAACCGGGATTAAATTTTTCGAGAGAGTAATTAAGATTCTAAGAATTATTATAAGATTATTTATTAAGCTTCCATTTGCATCGTTATTTGTTGTCTCTTTAATTAAATTGGAACCAACGGAAAAATTTAATTTTAAGAGCAATTATTCAAGATTAGCAAATTTATGATATTGTTATTTTTAGACCAACGTTGATGATATCAATATTATGAATGCTTTTGTCTCTAAGTATTTTATGCATTAATTCTATTTCGCCCAACGGTGATGTAGAATTAGTGTAGAAGGAATTGTATGTTTTAATTCGACCAACGTTGATTTAAAACATGCAATCTCATGTTAAGTTATTTTAATTTTAAGTGTTCTCACCAACTTTGTCACTAAAATTTCAGGACTTGCAAACCGGGAGCAATGATCCCCACTACGAATGGCTCCAACTACAAGCCGCGGGTCGAGAAGTATAAGGCTGCCCTTGTCATGAATAAGGATGACTTAGCACTTGACACACCGCGTCCCACCGAGCCAGTGGCACCGGTGAGATTAGATAATGAGGCGGAATCTTCGCTTTTGAGACTCGTCGGCGTGCTCATTTGAACAAGTGGCTAAGTATCAGCTTTGAAAAGAAAACATGGGATGTCGCCTAAAGAAATCGATTTATGGGTTAAAGCAAGCTTCAAGACAAAGGGTACTTGAAGTTTGATAACACAATAAGAAAGTTTGGGTTTAAGGAGAATGTTGAGGACAATTGCGTCTATGTAAAATTTAAGAATGGTAAGTATATTTTCTTAGTCGTATGTAGATGATATCCCGCTAGCAAGCAAAGTGACATGGCTCTACTATGGAAACAAAGAAGTTCTTGTCCTCACACTTTGATATGAAAGACCTCGGTGAAGCATCTTACGTTCGGGGATAGAGATTCACCGTGATAGAAGTAAAGGGGTATTAGGACTATCTCGTAAGGCATACATAGAAAAGATTCTTAAGAAATATTGTATGCATAAGTGTGGCTCATCACCGCACCCATTGTCAAGGGCGATAAGTATGGGGAACATCATTGTCCCTGTGAATCAATTCGAGCTCGAACAAATGAGATCAATTACCTTATGCATCACCGTTGGAAGTTTACAATATGCTCAAATATGTACTCGCCCTACGACATAGCATTCGTTACGGGTTTGAGAAAAATCCAGGTCCGTAACACCGAAATTAGTTAAGAAAGTCTTGCGTTATTTGCGGGGCACAAAAGGCTTCATGCTAACTTATAGAAAATCGGACACACTTAAGATAACAGGATACTGGGGTTTCAGATTATGCGGGAGATGAAAGAAAATCCACTCTTTGGATATATTTTTACTCGCAGAAGGAGCTATATCGTGGAAAAGCTCAAAACAAAACCTCGTTACATCATCCACAATGTATCGCGGAGTTTGTAGCATGTTATGAGGTCTCGGGTCGGTGAATTGGCTTAAGAAGTTCCTACCCGGTTTAAGAGTGGTAGACAAGCATTGAGAAACCACTTAAGTTATATTGCGATAATAATCCCGCAATAGAATACGCTCACAACAATAGGTCAAGTGTTGCCACCAAGCACATTGACATTAAGTACTACGTTGTGAAGGAAAAAGTCCCGGGATCATGTTATAAGTCTAGAGCATATAAGTACGGATAAAATGTTAGCGGATCCGCTCACAAAAGGCTTACCACCCAACGTGTTTAGAAAAACAGCATGGGTTTAATGGAAAGCCTATGATTCCCTGGACACTTAGGGCCCAAAATTAGATATTAGGACTTTTATTTCATATCGAGTGATGTATTGTAGCCGTTAAGTCCAACGGCAATTTGTCGTGACGATGAGACACGCTCTACGCATAGCTTTGTAATGGGATGAAGTTTAAGGAATAAGTTTTAAGTTAAGATTAAGATAAGTTATTAAGAGGAGATCAAGGGGAGAATGTTAGTATTTGATCTCTCTTGTTTTGGGCCCAACGGACCGAACCAAAACCTTGATCCGCCTCCCCGATCGGGGAGCCCAACCCACTAATGGTTGGAGGGCCCCCTCGCTCACACCGCGGTATATAAATAGGAGGGTGGGGCGCCGGGCACGGTGACCCTAAGTTCGCCGCCGCTACAGCCCCCACCCACATTTCCTAAACCTAATCCGATCCATAGAGTCAAGAAGAAGTGACGGGAAGCTTTCCTCCTCCGCCACCAAGGCTTTCGACCCGGGCGACGCCCCTTCACCTAATCGCCGCCGCCTAGTGCAGAGGAGGCATCGACGCCCCCATGGCGGAGTCAAGCAACACCAACGCCAAGACCAAGGATGGTCTGCACCCGATCTACTCCCATGTCTTTACTATTCGTGAGATCTAGATGTACTAGTGTAGATGTTAGTAGTTCTTTTACAAGTTAGTAGATCTAGTGTAAGTAGTTGTTGTAGAACGTTTATTAGGATCATGGGTACATCTTTCGCTCATTACTTTGTCATCGCCTGTTTATGAAACTTGTCATCACGTGGTTAGGACCTTCCCCTCCGTCTCTCACGATCACATAGTAGATGAAAGTAGAACAACATAGACACAAGGTGTAGGGAGACTATTCTTTATTCATCCGAATCTTCGTGTTTACAACATAGAGCTCCCCACATATATATAGTCCAAAGCCAAGGCCGGAGAGTTTTGGTAAGAGCCCACATACAAACGGACTAGGATTAGGATTCATCCTTCTCCTTTCCTTCTAGGACAGAGTCCGTGTGTTTTACAACACTCCCCTTGGGCGATTACCACGATATGCATATGCCTCATCAAAAACTCCATCCGAAAAAACCCAAAGTGGAAAAAAAAAAAAACGGTTCTTGGAGAAAAGAGTACATCGCATTAGTTAATTGTATTGCACATGTTGTCTCATTAAAAACCTTGTGTGAGAAACCTTCTAGTAAAAAACTCACATAGGAAAAAAAGAGTACAACATTTAACCTTCTTGGTCATATATTCTTCAGGATACTCTATTCTTCGTGAATAGAAATTGATCTTCATAATCTATGCATAAACTTTAATGTTTTAGCAAATATGATTTTTATAATTCTAATGGTTTCAATTACCTTCGAGGTAAGTTCAATAAAATTGCTCCCCTCACAAAGCCATCATTTGAATTTGACACAAAAGTATGGCTTATAATTCTTCCATGAATTATATGGGTATAACAAAGAGCAATATGCTTCATGCAAAAAGAACCACTTGTTGTGCAAAACAAATAAATTTTATTCTTCAAGATAATAAATCCTTTTCGGATGATTACGGGGAAAATAAGTTCATATTCAACATCTTCTAGATAGTGTATCAAACTTATACAAGCTTGAATACTTTATAGTTCTTCCTTAGTGGATTTTGAAATGGTATATTCTACAAATCTTCAAGATTTTTTTATAGTACCACTCAATAATAAATCCAGTCTTGCATTTTGGCATTTAGGGGATAATTTAGATACCAAAGTCACCATTATTATTTTCTATTGCATTTAGAGGATGATAGATTCATTGCTAGCATTACACTTTTTCGAAAGTGTTTGTATGATACCTTCATGGTGTTTAAGATTCCTCATTTTCTCTCTCGGGTCTATATTCACTTCAGGGGATGCATGGTGTTCATTCAAGAATTGTGGTAAATCCTTCATGGATTAATTCCTTCAAGAATATACTTTCATTCTTAGTGAATTATTAATTCTCTTCTATAAGATATATTCTCTATCGCATGAGAGATGAGTGATATACACAATAACATTGAGTTATTCACTATAAAATCATTCAATGATTGTAGTCCTTCTAGGACATGCTCTTCTTGAGACTTAAATATTCATTCAGAATATATGTACCTTAGACTTCAATACTTAGTATGAGATTTCTACAAGTTGCGATTTATATTCTTCGGGAACTATATGGATTTTCATAATCCACTTATTAACTGCATATTCAATATTTATTTGTTTCATTTGCCGGAGATATAGCAGAACATTCATTTCTTCTTAATAGGAGATTCAACCTCAATTGCTTTCTTCATTGACCCGATATAATCGCTACAAGCGATTTTGCCATGGACTTTATTTTTCCGGATCCAGGGTTCTCACAAGAGAAACATTCGCAATTAAAGAGGTAGTGTTGTCGACAACTATTTTTCTCTTCTCCCAATACTCTCACAATGTGAGAATATTTTATCTCTGTCATTTCCCAAACAAGAGATGGTATATTGTTCTACATATCCAACACTAATGATGCGGCGCTTAGTATGTTGGATTTCATCTTCATGATGATCCTCTTCATGAGGTGCTCAAACTTCTTCATGAGGTGTTCTCTTCATGAGAATGGAGGAGTTTCATTTTATTTCTATTCAACAAGTATACACAAAACTAGAACCCACAAAGCCCCCCGTAGATTTTAGCTTGATAGTATGCAATATTTAGTTTACTATTCGTAAACAAAACTTTCGGGTTATAACTTCAAGTTACTCCTCTCATTTATAAAAATATCCGCATATGCTCCGCTTCATGCTTTCACAAGAGCATTAGTCAAACTATTAGTTGACTTAGTGCGTGATAGTATTCCTGCTTCAAGCTTCAAGAAATTTTTCTAGATCATTTTTCTTCTCTGGAAATAATATTTGGCATTCAAAATAGGCTTTCTCTCCCCTAATGCCAATATTAGATCTTTAATAGCATACTTCAATAGATATCCCCTATCATGGGCTTAAAACAATTCAAATTCATATATCTCCAACTACAAGTGGAGGCCCATTTATGTATGCTATGATTAGGTTTTATGGGAAATATTCACGCACATATTTAAACATGGGGTTATTATTCATTATGCAAATTGAGCTAGAATACTTAAAGTGCACTTAAGAATGTTCATCATTCCTATGAACTTCGAGGGGATGTTCTCCCCCTGGTATGCACAAAACATAGTTTAGAAAAACTATTTCATTCTCTAGCTTCTTTATTATTTAGCCTAATAAATTGATCCAAGTACTCATACAATTAAAAATATGGACCATATACTACTTAAAATATAGATACATAACATACAAGTTCACATGGAATTTCTTCTAGAATTTTCTAATTGTCATCAATGCAAAAATCCCTTAATGCCTTTTCTTCATAAATCCTAAATCATCATAATTGTGTTATCCACTATCTTAGTTCCACAATAATTCATCCCATCAAATGGGTTAGTCTCCATTGAGAAAATTTCATAAACTCACTCCCCCGATCTTAGGTCGCTTCGGTCCTAGATCAATCTATTGCTTATGCATACAATGCATCGAAAGCAAAGCATTTCTTAGTTCAACGGGAACCATATAGACATAGCATGCTAGCTAGCCAATTTGATTATGAGGGAAGCACAAAGATAGCTACTAGCCACAATTATAGCCGCTATGCTAATATTCATGCAAGAGTGAAGATACTTGTAGCTCAATGAGATACATATGCGGTTGTAATGTGAAACGTTAGAATTCAGTCTAACATAATAGATAACAACAAAATGCAAAGCTACAAGCTTACTTGCAATTAGTGCAAGAGAGAAAGTTAACTTCGGCGGAAGGGACGGGCGTAACTTCAAGTCCCGATACATGCACTTTAAAATTGATTTAGGATGGCTATGCCTATTAAATATATATTATCCACATTTCCTTATGCCTTTATCCAAAATTACTCCCCCCTTTTCATGCCATAACTACTTCAAGTAGTAATTGCTTCAAGCATTATCTATGAATATCAATTCTAATGCATCCATAGAATCCAAATCATACTTCTAGTATTCATGATTATGACATGAAATTCGCATATCCAATGTACTATTCGGTGTACACCATAGGACTCGGGGTAGAATATAATTTCTAGTTCTCAAGATAAAAAAAATTAAATACTTAGGATTATACAATTTCTTGGCTAAATCGATCCTTCTAAGACCAGTTAATATGCCAAGATAGTCCAACTATTCATGTGCTTTTTAGAAAATTTAGTTTCCCATCTACCTACATGGTAGTGATGCATAAAGAACTATAACCTTCGTGGTTAATCAAGGCTTCTTTATGAATAAAAATAATGCAAAAATTATTTTGATAGGCAATAGGCAATTATTTATATGTGAAAACATATAAATCTAATTTATTCCATGAGAAGTTCACACATATTACTTCAAGTAAAAATTGCAACTAAGAATATTAAATGTTTCATATTAGTCTTCGGGCTAACAAATTAACCATTAACCACTTAATTTAACGGAATTAAAAAATTTAATACACCACCACCACTACTATCAATACTTCAGGATATGGAATTCAAAGATAACAAATATATAAGCACATGATTTAAGTTCTTCTTCAAGAGAAACTTTATATGTTCCAAATAATATACATTCTTGCATGTCGTAATTGACAAGGGGTAGCTTCATGCTTTTATATTCAATAGTTATGATATGTAGTCACACGCTTTTTAAGAAGTGTAACATATGCAAAGCCATATATTGCAATCGATAATATCCTCGGTTCATAAAGTCGTCTAAAAATTCTAACTCAATTTTCATGAGTAGCTTCTTATGGTAAATTCAAATACTTCAAGTATTACATTGCTCTTTGATATTCTATACACAAAAAATACTTCTTCAAGAATGTAGATTGATATAATCTTATTTACCATCTTGTCTTCTAGACATTTACAAAGCTTCGAGCTATTGTTTATAGAGCAAGCGTTAAGCATACAAGCTTCAAAATTTGACTTTCAATGCAATATGATATTCTATAATCATAATTTAGGATTTTACTCATGCAATGAGTCTCACAATGCATTTGTTACTTCTATCGGCCATATACTCATTCTAGTGAGTAATTCAGAAATATATATACTCGGTTTACTACACTTCAATGGCAGTAAAATATCCTACATGGATTTAATAATGACCGTAACAAATACTTTTACTTTCGGAGTAATTTCAGGATATTGCTTTTTCTTTTAAGGCATGCATATTAACATAACTCAAATCATGTGCATATAAGTTTACTACATGTAAACGAGTAGTAAGGTGCAATAAGATAGTGGATGGTTATTCAATATATATTCTTAGAAGCATCCTAGCATTTTTCAGGATTATGGTATATACAAATTTATACCAAACATTCATTCATCCCAAAAATTCATATGTTAGGAAAAACAAATATGAACCTCTCAAAGGTGACAAGTCTAAGGTCTGCAGGATTTAGAGAGCTCATATATTTTTTACCATGTTTCTAGTGTAATCATTCAAGATTTTATTCTTGCAATTACATGGCATAAAATTTATAATATTGTTGCTTCATATTTAATATGTATATATGCACTCTTATACATGCAGGTATAATAAATGATATAAAAGCGCAAATAGAGAGTCTAGGGTTAAGTATTTAGAAAACTGCAGTACAAACTACAAAGAGAAACCGTGCACTGTGAGCTGGTAGTGGCCACAACTGGTTAGGAGCCAAGCAATTCTGCGATGATGTGGCGAACGGTTCTTCCGTTCATGTAAGTACAATTGCTCGCTTACGGGCGGGCATCAACTCACGATTGATACTTCGACCAATTCAGTGGCATCAACTCGGCGAGTATTGAGTAGGACTTCTACCGCCAGTAGATCTAGATCCATGCGAACTGGCCTTCATGTTGGTGAGGTCAAGGGCTTAGATTCCATGATTAATCAGTCTATCTGCTGATTTATGATTTGATATAATATAATAATCGGACTTCGTGCCGGCAAATTGTACCCTATAAATCCATTGGTGTTCGATGCCAACGATTTTATTTTTTCTTCTAGATCTTACTAGCTGTGCCCTGACACGGGCACGTCGGCTTTTGCCATATGACTACAGGTCAGCATAGTTTCGAAAAAAAAATCAACGTCCATTGAATCCAATACTTCAATGTTTGTATCCTATCCAGTGTCGCGTAGTGTCGCGTTGTGCTGTTGCCTTTACAAGTACGCATGCGTGCTCTGCTTCCTGCAGCTGCCGCAATAACAAGCTACGAGCTTGAGCACTTTGTGCGACGATGCGTCGTCCAGCTAAGGACTAGGTGCTCCCTGCCACGTTCAGGTGGCCCCAGATGGCACGAGACATTCATTGCCATGGTTCTATCCTCTCTTATTTTTTAATATATAACCCTAGATACGATTACTCTGTAGTATGCTGCTACACAAATATATATGTACTTCATGTACAAACTTTTGCGTATCCGTTGATTAGGATAGAAAAAAAAAATGCCCAACTCGAATCATAATACAACGCAATCTGCGAGCTGCGGTTCGTTCATACCTTTGGTTCTTGAATTCGAGAAGAAGCGAAGGTTGTCACAGACAGTTCGGCTAGGCCGGGACCGGCCAAGCGTGACGATGAGTCGATGCTGTGCAGATTAGTAGCAGGTAGAGGTAGCAGATCCGTTCCGCTAACAACGTCGGGGATGTCGACGTCGTCGAAGTAGTTGCGGCGAGACGTCGGCACGAGCGTCAGTGCCGAAGATCAGCGGCGGCTTCAACGACAATGTCGACGAAGAGCTTGTCGTGCCGATAACGTGTTATGAAACTTGTCATCAGCGGTTAGGACCTTCCCCTCTCCGTCTCTCACGATCACATAGTAGATGAAAGTAGAACAACATAGACACAAGGTGTAGGGAGACTATTCTTTATTCATCTGAATCTTCGTGTTTACAACATAGAGCTCCACATTATATATAGTCCAGCCAAGGCCGGAGAGTTTTGTACCCTCACATCTAAAACGGATTCAGGGATTGATTCATCCTTTCTCCTTTTCCTTCAGGGCAGAGTCCGTGTGTTTTACAACAAGTTCTACCCGTCTTGATCTGCTGTTAGAGATCCACTAAGATGTTTTATAATTAACAGTGGCCACCTCCCACTTGCTCGTCAACTTTCTCAGCTCAGCTCGCTGGAGTGTGGAGGGGTACAGCACGTACATACGTCCAGGTCACTCGGTGGCCACGGGATCACGATCCATGTGTGTGTGCCCTAGCTCTCTTTGTCCTCGGGGTCCATCGGGCCGGGCAGGTTTTGTAGTGACCGGGCCCTGCAGCACTCGCTGTGACACTGTCTGTGTGTGTTAGTGTTTAGTGTCAGACTTGGCAATCTCTAGCCGCAGATAATGGCCACCAGGATTCAGCAAGGCCCCCGGCGGGGCGAGTGTCGGCGGGCGGGCACCTTGTGAGTCCAGCCACTTACTCGGCCATGGAGATGGGCCGGTGAGAAAACTAAGTTGGGTGAGAAAGCGATGGAGCGTGTGATGGTGCGTGAAATGGAGAGAGACAACAGGACACAGGAGAGGAGATCGACATGCACGTACGGCACGACGAACGATTCATTCATTGCGCCTGCTTTGTGCGTGAGACTCAGAGACGTACTAGTACTGAGCTGGTCGTTGCTCGTTGGGATTATTTACCCTGCACCTGCACCCGCACGTACGTACGGAGTACACCGTACACGCTCCGGGTTCGGGTTCGCCGTCGTGGCAGCACCACCCGGCGACACCGCATGCATGTCCGTCCGTCGCTGGACCTGCACTGGACCGCTAGCTGGGCGCCGTGGCGCGCGCGGGACGTGGGGCGGCTCTCTGCCACTCCGCATGTTCCTGCCAGCCGGCGGCTCTCGCCTCTTCTCTCCTCCCCCGCGGCCGCCCGCGGCCGTAGCATACAAAAAAAAAAATGGACGTGGACTCGAGGTCTCCACTCTGGTGCAGCCCAGACGCCCGGTCGTCCGGCGTTGGCTCTGCGTCCTCGATCGACTTGGTCAACGGAAGGAGCGGCAGAAACGAACCAGCAGCAAGTGTTTCCTTTGTTTTACGGACTCGGGGGTCGCTAATGGCTTTCAATGCGGGACTAATGGCGGCACATGGGTGTAACGACAAATGGGGACGAGTAAATGCCTCCCAAATCTCCTTGGTCCAGGCACCGGCCCACGACTTCTTTTTAAGCCTTTTTGGATGGATACCATTATAAAAACGTGCTTCACCAATACCCCTAAAAAAACTTAGACTTTCACGGGGTAACATCGGCATTTTAGTGTCTTTCGGGCGTGTCACTGTCAATGCGTTCTGATTAGATTTCCTCGGTTTGAGCTCCCGACATGCGGGCGGCAGAGGAAAATGACTCGGTTGCCCTTCTCTTCTTTCTCATGCTCTTCTTCTCTCAAACCGACGAGCAGCCCCACATTCACCTCTTCTCGTGGTCGCGCTTTAGCGTGTCCTTCCGAAGCGAAAGACCGCCGCTGGCACACGCCTAGAGCCGCCCAGCCATCGCGACGCCGCTCCACCAAACCCACGCCGGCTCGCTCGCAGGCACCAGTCACACCGCCGCCGCTTCACCGATCGATCCGGTAGGCGGCGCGCGCTGGCGTTTCCTCAAGGCCACGGCGACGGCGCGCTTCCGCCGGAGCCGGGAGCCAGGGCGCCCAAGACGCGGGATCCAGCCGCGCCGGCCGCCGGTCACGCTAACGGCGTAGACGCGGAGGGCGCGGAGGCGGGTGCGGAGCGCCGCCGAGCGCGGAGGGCAACACGATGCACGCCCGAGGAGAGCAAACGCGCTCGCCCAATGGAGCTCGGTGGTGCCCGGGCGTGCTCGACGCTACGACTACGCGCGCCAGCGGTCTCCTCGCCGGCGCTTCATCCGCGCCGAGCTCGCCGGGCGGGTGGATCTCGCTCTTGCCCGAGGGTAACGCGGTCGCGACGGCCGCTGCATCTCCCGGGACCGGGAACACGAAAGGTTGGCGCCACCGCCTCACGGCGAGGCGGCAGATCGCGCAAGGACGGCCACGCCGCAGCCGCCCGGGCGGCCTTGACGAGCGCTGTGCCGCCTTGACCGCGAGCGCCGACCTTCTTCGGTGAGGCGGTGCCGCATTCGCAGCGACGCCGCGGATGAGGAGGACTGGTCACTCGCCCTGGAGCGGTGAGCGAGGTTCGGGAGGCAGCCGGGCGCAGCGAGATCGGGCTTTGAGTGTCACTGGGCGCGCATGCGGGAGTCGCTTCATGGTCGGGCGGCGCGACGGCGCCAGGTGGAGCGCCACCCGCGCTCCAGCCATGCGCGCGCGCGAGGTGGAGCTCGCCACCCGCGCTGCTCAGGCCGCACAGCTGGGCCGGGCGCCGATTCGCCCACCGGGCGGGCGCCGGACAGTGATGGTCACTGACGACTTCGTTGCGGTTTCCACCGCCATGTCCGGATGCTGGCACCCCGCGACGGCCGCCGCCGGCAGCGCCATGCCGGCGCAGCCCGCCCGGGCCGGAGCCCTTCGCCGGCCGCTTTTGTATTGTGCGCTTCGGTGGTCGCTACTTGGCGGCCTCGGCGATCCTCGAGACGGGCGGTGGCAGCGCTTCGGCCTCGGCAACCCAGATCACCACCATCACCACGGCAAGACAACCTCACGCGACGGCAACCTAGCGGTGGAAATTTTCCCCAACGAAGAAGACAACGATGTACTAGACCCGAGGGTAGCGGTGGTCATTTTGCCTTGCCGGGCCCGCATGTCGAGCTTAAACGGAGGAAATCTAATCGCAACCTGGACGGAGTGGTACGCACGAAAAGACACTAAAATGTCGATGTTACCCGTGAAAGTCCAAGCTTTTTTAGGGGTATTGGTGAGAACACGAAGTTTTTATAATGGTATCCACGAAAAAGGCTCTTCTTTTAATATACTACGCACTTACACTAATATAATATGACTATAATATTTATCATTTTATCATTACCATGCCTTGTCATCGATCGTCAGGGAGAACTAGCTTAGCTACGCGAACATTTTGCATTGCAGTTACAGCAAAAGCCCAAAGATGGGTACGTAGCTATGGATTGCAATTGTTGTATGTACGTTCTGCACGCAGGCAGCCGCCGCTGATGTTAGTTAGCTCGATCGCTCGCTAGCTAAAGGCTAAAGCTACCTGCATTTGCTAATGACACGACACCTCATCTACACCCTCCAACCCTCTATAAAACATTTGCTAATGTTCTGCATTTGCTCAAGACCACAAGCTTGCACAACAAGGACTTGTTCATCACTATAGCAGGTGGGCGCCTCTCAAAAAGGATTGCACAGCTGCACCCAGAGAGATCGAGAGCAGCAGCACACATGGAGGTAAAACTAACCCGGGCCTCGTTTAGTTGGCTAAAGTTTCTAACTCTTTTTTCACTCTCTCTCCATCACATCACATTAAATACACCAAAAGATATATGTGCCGGGAGTATAAAATGTAGGTAAAAAAATAACTAATTATACAGTTTAGATGTGCATTACGGCAGATCGATTCTTTTGAGCCTGGATTACGCCATGGTAGGATAATATTTACCACAAACAAACGAAAGTCTTCTGGTGTCTTCGCGGAGTTTCAAAAAAGTTACTTTTGCTAAAATTCCTAACATCTAAACGAGGCCCCGGTTGGTCGGACGCCATCGTCGTGCAATAATCGTCCACTCCCTCTCCGTGCCGTGGTACGGGCCCAGGGACAGCGACACTTGCCGCTCGCCCCTGACCCATCCCATGTCCTAGCCTAATTAATAATAACAACAAACTAACAAATCCCATCAGCATCGTCGTTATCTTCATCGGCGGCCGCTAAATTAGGGAGAAGGATTAGGGAGCGAAAAGGATTAGGGAGAAAGGTGGCATGATCACGCTCCTCTCCCTCCTCTTGTCCATTCATTCTTGTGCCACACACAACACACACTCAGAAAAAAAAAAAAAAGAAGAGAGGAGGGGAGAAAGGGAGGCCAAGAAACAATGAGCAAACACGCCTGCTGGGCTGCTAATAACACCTCACCTACCGACTTTATTTTCCTTGGCCTGCTGCGGCCCCTGCCTGATTTTTATTTTTCTATTTCTTTTCCTGCTCGATCGTTAGTTAGCGCGTAGCTTTCGTCTCGTTGGCAGGCACACTCCCTTCTCTTTTTTTTTTTTTTTCAGACAAGAAAAACAAACTAGACTAGGCATACACGTACACACGATGATATATCTCCTTCTCATATATCCGCACTCCATTCTTGAAGGGTTTCTTTAGCTCAAGAATTTAGCTCAAGAAGTACAGATATCCCAAGACGAGTTGTTACCTTCATACCAACAGGAGGATAATTATGAACCTCCTCCAACTACGGAATCATCACTTCATGCTCAACAGTTACTACCTCCTCATAATTCTATACAATCCGTTACTTATGCATTGCAGGAACAGCCATGTGCGCCCCTCTATAAGATCACCTCGCCGATTACTTTGGAAGGAGTCCGGGTCTATACTGATGCGTCTATTACTCCTGATCTTGATCGATTGATTGATAGAAATGCAGGTCTTGGTGTTTTCATCATAGGCTCCAGTCTGGGTTGTCACTTCAATGTATACATACGTGCTCATCTGTCTTGCCTTCATCAGTGTTCATGGCGGAGGCGGCTGCCCTTTGCTCTTGCAGGTACCGTCCTCAACAAGCTTGAGTCAACGAAGCCTCCTTCCTCTCTGACGACCAACAACTTGTCACCTTTATGAATTCTACCTCAAGTGACGACATTCCAAGATGGGAGGCCCGAATCTTCACTCAAATTTTTAGGAACATGGCGGCGGGAAAAGGCTACAATGTCTACAAAATCTCTAGGAACCTTAACACCACAGCACATACTCTTGCTTCTCAGGCTAGGAACTCTCTGGATTCAGTTGTAGGTGTCTCTATCTATGTGCGACACATATCTCGACCTGTCCAGTTCGGACAGCTCTTGATCTTGTACTGATGGGTAAATCTTACCTGTTTGTTACAAAAAAAAAGGGTTTCTTTAATAGTACACAATAGTACACAAAAAATATTCTATGTCTGCAGCGTGCGTGGATGAGGAGCGATTTTGTCGCAGACATGCTAACACGGGCAGGGCAGACAGACCGCAGACGCAGACCCGTTGAGATCTTTCCTCCGTTCAATCTTTAAAATTTTTTTCGATTTCGTATAAACCGTGTTTTGACCCATTTCGTTTTATTTAATTTTTTTATAAATATTACCACTTTTGTTATAACTTATTACATCACTAAAGATATTGTAATGACGTTTTGTTTGTTTTATAATTTACATAAAAATTTGAATAAGACGCAGCTAGATTAAAACGCGCTCATAATCGAAATCAAAAGAAAAGATTGGAACGGAATATGAGTATCTGTAGAGACAGTAGAGTCAACAGTCGTCTGGTCGTGTCACCGACACACCTTACCTTGCCCCTCCTCTAATCATTTTACACTAACTTCTTTATAATTATTACTGGAGCAGAAAACATGTACTAGTACCAGCAATAAATCTAGCTAGCTAGCTAGGGTGATCTGATTTGGTGGCACCTCCTAGAAGGCGATAGAAGTGGCGGTGGTTGAGCCGTGGTCACAGCTCGCAAGCAAGGTATTAACGGCACGCCACCACGCCCCCATGGGTGGACCGAGGCAAGTGAAGTGAAGCGAGAATCTCCCTCCCGCCCGTAGAAAAACAGAGAGCGCAGTCCAGCTCCACCACCACCAGGCAGGCACTAGAGTCCAGACGAAACGAACCAAAACCGGAGGCAGACAGCGGCGGGCGTGCGCATGTGAGGTGGCGATGAGCTGTGCGTGCGAGGGCAAGCAGTAGCCGTGCCTAGCGCGTCGCATTTTGCCCGGCCTCCTGCTCCGTCCTCCGCTACCAGGCGCCAGCCAGCCCCACACCCACCCACCAGTCCACCAAGAGCCAAAGCCCCCAGTCCCACACGGAGAGGGAGGGAGTGCGGGGACACGGGCAGCGGAGCGCGCGGCGCAACGCAACAAAGGAAAGCCGGAGCAAAGCGAAGCTAGCAAGCGTGTCTCGTCTCTTCCCCTCCCTCTTCGCTTCGCTTCACTCCCGTTCCATTCCCTTCCCTTCCCCAAGCGCGCACCAGCCGCCGCCGCCGCAGCCGCCGTACGCGCACGCCTGCTTGCTTGCCCCGAGATCTGGAGATCTGGTAGGGCGAGGGGGATGGAGGCCAGCGCCGGGCTGGTCGCCGGCTCGCACAACCGGAACGAGCTCGTCGTCATCCGCCGCGATGGCGAGCCAGGGGGTACGTCTCGCCTGCCTCGCCTCGCGTCGCTGTGCTTGGTTCCTCCTCACTCTCTCCCTTCGTTCCCCACTGCCCGCTGATTCCTCTGCTTCCTTCCTTCCTTGCAGCCGAAGCCGATGGACCAGAGGAACGGGCAGGTGTGCCAGATTTGCGGCGACGACGTGGGGCGTAACCCCGACGGGGAGCCCTTCGTGGCCTGCAACGAGTGCGCCTTCCCCATCTGCCGGGATTGCTACGAGTACGAGCGTCGTGAGGGCACGCAGAACTGCCCTCAGTGCAAGACCCGCTTCAAGCGCCTCAAGGGCAAGTCCACCTTCCTTCCCCTCCTGCATTCGCAATTCTCGGCCTCCGGTCTCGTTGTCTCCCGCCGCCGTCGCCGCGTCCTCACCAGTTCCTGACTCGTCTTGTTTGCAGGGTGCGCGCGCGTGCCTGGAGACGAGGAGGAGGACGGCGTCGACGACCTGGAGAACGAGTTCAACTGGAGCGACAAGCACGACTCGCAGTACGTCGCTGAGTCCATGCTCCACGCCCACATGAGCTACGGTCGCGGCGCTGACCTCGACGGCGTGCCGCAGCACTTCCAGCCCATCCCCAATGTTCCCCTCCTCACCAACGGACAGATGGTAAACCCCTCCCAAGTCCGCCTGCAATTGCAATTGCAATTCCAATTGCATTGCTCCCCTGCGAGCCCCCTCCTCAGAGAAGTGCTGAATTGAATTGCTTGCTTGCTTCTACTTCCAGGTCGATGACATCCCGCCGGAGCAGCACGCCCTTGTGCCCTCCTTCATGGGTGGCGGGGAAGAGGATTCACCCGCTTCCGTACGCGGATCCCAACCTTCCTGGTGCGTGCGTGTTCTGATCGTTATCGCCTACCGTTCAACTGCCTGCCATGTTTACCTCCTCAATCAATACTGCAATACAGTATTATCAATCAATCAATTAACGGGTTAATTCTTCTACTTGCAGTGCAACCAAGGTCTATGGACCCCTCCAAGGATCTCGCCGCATATGGCTATGGGAGTGTGGCGTGGAAGGAGAGGATGGAAAGCTGGAAGCAGAAGCAGGAGAGGATGCACCAGGCCAGGAACGACGGTGGTGGTAACGATGATGGCGATGATGCAGATCTACCACTGTATGGCCCTCAAACTTGGCTCACTTCTATTAGCTGGCTCCTAGCTGTCTTGCTATTTTCTACAGTGGATTGGTCAACTTTGGAATTTTATAACCTGGCCCATTTAACGACGAAAAATATAAGTAACCTATCAACTTGTTAGTAAGAATTCTTTCAACAGATGCTATAACTGTACTCAGCGTAAAAAGGCTTTGGAAGAATTTGAATAAAACAATTCAATTTATTTTACTTTCTGTGTACTTGTATCTCTAACTTAAATACTGAATGGAAAAAACTGTCCATATGCTAGCTATTTTCTTAAGTAGATATTTTGTTCTTTTACAAAACTTCCTACTGGACTCTAAACCCCAGATGTTTCTTGTTTTCTCTCTTACCAGAATGGACGAAGCTAGACAACCATTGTCCAGAAAGATTCCACTTCCTTCAAGCTCGATCAACCCCTATAGAATGATTATCATAATTCGGCTAGTGGTTTTGGGGTTCTTCTTCCACTACCGAGTGATGCATCCGGTGCCTGATGCATTTGCTTTATGGCTCATATCTGTCATCTGTGAAATTTGGTTTGCCATGTCTTGGATTCTTGATCAGTTTCCAAAGTGGTTTCCTATAGAGAGGGAAACCTATCTTGACCGGCTGACTTTGAGGTTGGTTACTGGCTTCCTGCTGTTACCTACTATATTACTTGCCTCCTCTCATCTTTGCTGATTTTTTTCTTGTGAATTTCTTCTCAATAGGTTTGACAAGGAAGGGCAGCCTTCTCAACTCGCCCCTATTGATTTCTTTGTCAGTACGGTTGATCCCATGAAGGAACCTCCATTGGTCACAGCAAATACTGTTCTATCTATCCTTTCGGTGGATTATCCAGTTGATAAGGTTTCATGCTATGTTTCTGATGATGGTGCTGCCATGCTGACATTTGAAGCATTGTCTGAAACATCTGAATTTGCAAAGAAGTGGGTTCCTTTCTGCAAAAGGTATGGCCTTGAGCCTCGTGCACCTGAGTTTTACTTCCAACAGAAGATAGACTACCTGAAAGACAAGGTGGCGCCAAACTTTGTTAGAGAACGGAGAGCAATGAAGGTACATTATTTGTATCTTTTTTGCTATCCCTTGCTACAGTCCTTTATGTGGTGAGTCTTATGCTAATTTAAGGCATCTTATTATTTTTTTAGAGAGAGTACGAGGAATTCAAGGTCAGAATCAATGCCTTGGTTGCTAAAGCCCAAAAGGTACCTGAGGAAGGATGGACAATGCAGGATGGAACACCATGGCCTGGAAACAATGTTCGTGATCATCCTGGAATGATTCAGGTATGCTTTGACAGTTATGAATTAACAGTGAGTGTGGTGGGATGCTTTATGTTTTTTTTTTTCCCTTCACCGTGCCACATAAAAAATATTTCAATTTTCTCTACCAATAGGTTTTCCTTGGTCAAAGTGGTGGCCATGACGTGGAAGGAAATGAGCTGCCTCGATTGGTCTACGTTTCAAGAGAAAAACGGCCTGGCTACGACCATCATAAGAAGGCTGGTGCTATGAACGCATTGGTAAATATACTTCAGTTGATGGATTTTCTGTCATTATGGCTTGTTGATGCATAACATGAGTTTCTTATTCCTCGTTTTGGCTCTTCCAGGTCCGAGTCTCTGCTGTGCTTACTAATGCACCTTATTTGCTGAACTTGGATTGTGATCACTACATCAATAACAGCAAGGCTATAAAAGGAAGCAATGTGTTTTATGATGGATCCTTTGCTTGGAAAGAAAGTTTGCTATGTGCAGTTTCCTCAAAGATTCGATGGGATTGATCGTCATGATCGATATGCTAACAGAAATGTTGTCTTTTTTAGATGTAAGATCCGTCGTCAAAATTTCTAATAAGCTCCCTCGTCTAACATGAGATATGGAATTTAAAATGCAATTTCTCTAATGTTTCATTTGTGCAGATCAACATGAAAGGTTTGGATGGTATCCAAGGCCCCATTTACGTTGGTACTGGATGTGTCTTCAGAAGGCAGGCATTGTATGGCTACGATGCCCCAAAACAAAAGAAACCACCATCAAGGACTTGCAACTGCTGGCCAAAGTGGTGCATTTGCTGTTGCTGTTTTGGTAACAGGAAGACCAAGAAGAAGACCAAGACCTCTAAACCTAAATTTGAGAAGCTAAAGAAACTTTTAAGAAAAAGGAAAATCAAGCCCCTGCATATGCTCTTGGTGAAATTGACGAAGCTGCTCCAGGTATCATGTAACCTTCCAAAGGGAACCTTTTGGTTTTCCCTACAAGCATCCTTAATGCCTAACCTAGGAATGTTTCTTGTAGGAGCTGAAGATGAAAAGGCTAGTATTGTAAATCAACAGAAGTTGGAAAAGAAATTTGGCCAGTCTTCAGTTTTTGTTGCATCCACACTACTTGAGAACGGTGGAACCCTGAAGAGTGCCAGTCCAGCTTCTCTTCTGAAGGAAGCTATACATGTCATCAGTTGTGGCTATGAAGACAAGACAGACTGGGGAAAAGAGGTAAGTGTGCAACATGTTTCTGGTGTTTGTATGCTGGTTATCAAAATAATTATCACATACTAAATCATGTGTTTCGTTACAGATTGGTTGGATTTATGGATCAGTTACAGAAGATATTCTTACTGGGTTTAAGATGCACTGCCATGGTTGGCGTTCAATCTACTGCATTCCTAAACGGGCCGCCTTCAAAGGTTCTGCACCTCTCAATCTTTCTGATCGTCTTCACCAGGTTCTTCGGTGGGCTCTTGGTTCAATTGAAATTTTCTTCAGCAACCACTGCCCTCTTTGGTATGGGTATGGTGGTGGGCTAAAGTGCCTGGAAAGGTTTTCATACATTAACTCCATCGTATACCCTTGGACATCTATTCCGCTCTTGGCCTATTGCACATTGCCTGCCATCTGCTTGCTGACAGGGAAATTTATCACGCCAGAGGTACCATTTTGTTCACTCTCTAATTCTATTATATTATGTTGTTGAACTGGCCAAAAGGGTAATTACTGTCATTCTCTTATTGTGCAGCTTAACAATGTTGCCAGCCTCTGGTTCATGTCACTTTTCATCTGTATTTTTGCTACGAGCATCCTGGAAATGAGATGGAGTGGTGTAGGCATCGATGATTGGTGGAGAAATGAGCAGTTTTGGGTCATTGGAGGTGTGTCTTCACATCTCTTTGCCGTGTTCCAAGGACTCCTCAAGGTCATAGCTGGTGTAGACACGAGCTTCACTGTGACATCAAAGGGTGGAGACGACGAGGAGTTCTCAGAGCTGTACACATTCAAATGGACAACCCTTCTGATACCTCCGACCACCCTGCTCCTACTGAACTTCATTGGAGTGGTAGCTGGTGTTTCCAATGCAATCAACAACGGATATGAATCATGGGGGCCTCTGTTCGGGAAGCTCTTCTTTGCTTTTTGGGTGATTGTCCATCTTTACCCATTCCTCAAGGGTCTGGTTGGGAGGCAGAACAGGACGCCAACAATTGTCATTGTCTGGTCCATCCTCTTGGCTTCAATCTTCTCGCTGCTCTGGGTTCGGATCGATCCTTTCCTTGCTAAAGATGATGGTCCCCTGTTGGAGGAGTGCGGTTTGGATTGCAACTAGATCAGCATGTGGAGTTCCCCATCAGTGTGCTCGAAGTATTTTTGCAGATGTTTTGTGCCCATATTTTTTCAATTTTTTCCCTCTGTAGATAGAAACACGAGGAGAAAAAAAGAGTCTTTTGCATTTCCTTTGTTCCTTGGTGGTGGTAGCTCAGCCTCATGACTGCAATATTGGGCAAAGCGGAGGCTGCGACAACCTTGTGCAGTTCGGCCACGAATATAGAGAAGACGGAGACCAATCAATCTATGCCTGAGTTCAATTGTTGAGCATTCTTTATTAGTTTTGGTGGATGGATACTTTAATCGGTGAGCCGAGCAGAAAGTTGTTTGAGTATGAACTGCTCTACATCTGCAAAGTTGTTGTTTATCATCTATCTCAATAACAGATGTGCCGTCTGGAACAGAGGAAGAGATGCATGCACATTGTTTGTTTGTTTATTTTATTTATGAGTGAGTGTACCTTTGCCCGCCCTGCCCCGTTGAAGGAAAGGGTCTTCGCTTGCCATCTGGTGCATTTCTCCATTCGAGGACACAGGACTTCATTAGTGAGTGTCTAGTGATGTAGCAGCTAGCATCGTCCAGTGATGTAATTTGTAAATGTGCCATTTTGTTTTGTTGATCAACTGAATGCGTAAAGAATCGAATGGAATCGTTGGTATTGACTTGTTTCTCTCTTCTCACTGGGACTAGATTGCCATGGACGTAATTTTTTTGTCGGTCCCTGCAGTTTCAGATCTCCAAACCGCTGGAGCTCCGGTAACAGTGCATGTAAAATGTCGGCAAGGCAAGGCGAAGGCAATTTACCCGTGTCTGTGGAACAGGACGGTGTCCTTGCTCTGTACTAGTCTCTAGCACATGTCCATTCTCTTGGTCTTCCTGCTCCTCCAGCAGAGTAGAGTGTCGCAGCTCCATTATGTGATGTCCTAATGTGATGTTGTCAGGGTAATGGCGGTAGGCCATTGCTGTACCTGGAGTGGGGGCTATTTTGGCAACGTAATGGTGGTGGTGGGTGAGGGGCAGCACATGTACTGGAACATTGAAAGATCCTGCTTGCTCATGCTTTGGGAAGAGACCAAACCCATCATGTCTGTCTGTCGCCGTAAGTTTCTGTCATTCCGTGGGGCGATCCTGCTGTTTGTTTGTGCAATCAATCCATGGCCGGCCACGGATGCCGCCTTCATGCATCACAAAAGCGCATCATCTTTGAAATCATGGGATGATGGCTACTGATACTATAACCTTAGCCAGCAAGCGTTCCGTGATTGCGCTGCAGCTCCGGCTCCGGGCAGGCATGGTGTTGCGCCAAGACCAAGTACTTGCAAGGTAAGCAAACGCCGGGCGCAAACACAGCTTTACTTTCGGTCTAGACTCTAGAATTCCAATCATTGAGTGCGAGTGGTGAAAGTGCCACGGTGAGCTTTGGTTGCTCACTCCACAAGTCCACATACATGTCATACATACGTGACTTGACTTTTGGCAGAAAGTAGCTAGTCTATTGTGGTCTTGCCTTTCCATGGAAATGGAGAAACTAAAGAAAGGGTCATCGAATCGATCGATCTCATCGTTAAGGCGTGCACGGAGGAGGAGAGTTACAGAGTGCGTGTGGTTCCGGCCGGGACCAGCAGTCCACTTCGTGGGTGAAAAACACTACTACAACCAGCAAAGCAGAAAGGCGATCGATTTGATGGCGGTATGATATGGGCGGCAGCGGCAGCAGCAGCACCAACAACCAGCAAAGCAGACAGAATCGTCCGATCGAGTAGGCACGGCACAGGCATAGAGGACCCGGCCGCCGCGCCGATGCTGGGCATGGCATGCTGCCACATACTACTAGTTGACAAATAAGAGCAGACCACACGGCCGGCTCAGGATAACCCAGGCGTGCCCGTCCTATACTAGCGCGGTGTAAAGGTGGAAGCCCCGTGCTATTTGCGATGGCGACCGACAAAATCGTGAGCAAATTAAGGGCAACGCGGCTCGGAGGTCGCTTCTGCGATTATTCATCGTGCAGTTCAATTCCCGCAATTCGCCGTTGCCGGCGATCAGCGAACGCTTCGACGCAAAGCGTTTAATTCGCGAATTCCATGGAAAAGCGACA
Organism: Hyparrhenia diplandra; assembly: GCA_015847255.1. Taxonomy (NCBI): domain Eukaryota; kingdom Viridiplantae; phylum Streptophyta; class Magnoliopsida; order Poales; family Poaceae; genus Hyparrhenia; species Hyparrhenia diplandra. Next base: position 177,418 of record JADLZK010001738.1, read on the forward strand.
CAATCGCCGTCCCAAATAGGACCTATACTCCCGTTTGGCTGGTCGATAAGCTGACTGATTAAACCGTGTTCCGTAAGATTGAATGAATTAAACAAGCCGGTTGATAAGCTCAATGATGGTCAGGACGACAGGCACCAAACCTAGCCATTCCCAGCCTTGGCCTACCACTACTGCCAGAAAGGCCACGCGAATCTCTCATTCCTCCGATCCCTCCCTCCTTTTGCTCCACCCCATTATGTATGTACTCATTCACTTCTCCGCCCGTCGGATCAATTGCATTTTTATTACAAAATTTATACTTGCAAGTGTTTTCTTTTCTTGTCTTCCTTGTCATGCGAATATACCAGCCTCCCGACACTAGTAGGAGAATGTGCGTTATTCCCTCGGTACCTGAAGATTAATACTTCCTTCACTTCAAATTGTAAGTCATTTTACGAATCTTGAAGAGTCAAAAGTATTTCAAGTTTGACCGAAAAGTACAAATTGATTACCCATTTACTACCATTGAACAACTATGAAATGTATTTTTAAAATAAATTGATTTAGAGCCATAAATGCATTCACCAGAAACTTAGTCAAACAAACGTAAATCACTTGACTTGCACCCATTTACTACCCAGTTACGTTTTTTTTTTTGGTCAAACAGGCACCATCTTTAAACTGTCACAACCATAGTTATATTTTTTTTATCAAGTGAATACATACAACTACAATAGTTGCGTGCGAGTGCAAAAGGATCCATATCGGAGGCGCCAGATCTGTGACATTACGCATGCATGCCAGCAGTATACGTCCTTGTTGTGTCGTGCATGTGAGGACGAGACGATCGAGTAGCCAAGGACACCACTGTAGGCCCAAGCCGATCTTGCGCTTCTCTCTTCTCGAGACCTGCGCTCCCGCGGGCTGCTTGCCTCTCTCCTGGCGCTCTCTCCAGAGCGAGCGGCCGGGGCGTGCTATGGCGGCTACGTGCAGCATAATGGCGCCCCGCGCCCGGTCCTCTTCTGCCCTCCTCCTCCTCGCCGCCCTCCCTCTCGCACCTCTCACCGTCGGCCTCCATGCACCGGATTTCACGCCCGGTTTCAACCCTCAACCCTAGCTCTCTCGTCATAGCGGGTGGCTCTCCTCCCTCCGGACGCCAGGCGGCGCAGCGCAGCGAGCGGCCTGGCGGTGGCGGCACTGCCGCGGCTGCCACTCCTCCTTCTCCTGCCCTGCGCCCCTTCCGTCTCGCCGCGGGCGAGGCGGCGTCGGCACCTAGCACGTGCCATGGCCTAGAATTCTCGGATCCGGCGTTCCCCCGGATGCGGCCCGAGTGCCGCCCAGCTTCTACATCTGTGGCGTACCCGTCCGACCCAGGCTTCCGCAGCAGCGCCGGCGCGTCGCGATCAGCCGCGTGCGACAGCGGCCGTGGCCTTTGCGCGACTCCGAGCGGCGGCAGCGAGCGTCTGCAACCCTGACCTTATCTCCTCCCCGCGCTCCTCTCTCCCAAGCCCGTTGCTCCTCCTTCTAGATACGCCTCTTTACGTGTCAACATCTCCATCGGCGTGAACACATTTATGGTCTGTAATGTTCTTGATTGCGTTCTCTGACCTTAATTTATTAGCAGGGTCTCTATCTTTGTATTTTTCCTTCGTTTGATTTCTATGTTGATCTCTCTTTTTTATTTGTTTTGGCAGGACCTCTTGGCTGGTGACAATATGTGCCTTGATTTGGCTTATACTCTGGCAGCACACCATGTGTTTGTGATATTACCTAGGCAAAAGGTTAGACAACTTTAATTCATTTTGGCATCTTGTCCATCGGTTTAATCCCTTTAATATTATGTTGCACTTTTTACATTTGCGGTCCTGCGTGAGGTATGCAACATTCAATTTAATTTTAGGTTCTTCTGCTTCGCTTGAGGTCGTCACTAAGGTCAAACCGAGAAAAGGTTGACTTAGTACTTTCTAAATGATCGTCATTCCATGATTTATGGAGTCAGCTTGATTTGCCTTTTATTTTTGTAAAGATGCGTTTTGCTAAGTCTCGTAAAAGAAATTTACTAAAAGCGTAGCTTATGCCTTGGAATGCGTATCTTATATCGTATATGCACTCGATTAGGCCGCTACTGCCGTTCTCTACGTGGCCGCACTACCATGTTGCAAAATCCAATCTGTGCCGGGTATATATCGCATGTCCTTCATCTCAACTACTTCATCCATGATCGAAGGCTCTCTTTTTAGGCTACCATAAAGTTCTCGAGTAATTGATTTGTTAAAAAGGGATGGAAAAAGCATTAGCTTTGATAGCTTGATCCAATGAATCCCTCATATATTGTCATGCTCCATATTTTTTTAAAAGTTGTCCCACACAAAGTTTTTTAGGCTCTTGGTTTGCCATTTTGATTTTTTTGTGTAGGGTGAAGCCGGGATTTAGTATGAGCTTGAAAAATAGACAGATAGCATTGCTCAAGGTACCTTTGCCTTGACCGCCGCTACCGTCTTACCCTCAAGAATTGTGCATCTAAAGAAAGGAAATCCGGTCGGGCATATTAGTGACCATGTGTTTGTGGCGTTGCTTAGGCAAAAGATAGACAAATATCTATTCACTTTAGCACCCTATCATTAAATTTGATTTCTTTAATCATGTCCCGGTTGATTTTGCAGAGGTCATGATTGCATACCACAACAAAAGAAAGATCTTTTGGGTTGAAAGAATGCAATCGTATAATACGGTTGTAAATTATCTTGATCGAAGCTCCCGTTATCACCGCATTTAATGTATCCGCTTCATAGTTCAGAATTTGATATAATGCTCATGTTGAAAGAAGGATTGGGGTAGCATAGAGGTTGATAGAAATTTCATTTTTCATGTAGGCTTCTCGATGTCTTTTGACATTTATTAGGTAGCTTCCGCGGGTCCCCCAGGAATTTGTTCCCTTTAATCTAATCCGATCTTTTTATTGGTTAAGCGTAAAAAAAAATGATCCTTTTTATTCATGTTTGTCTTCTTTGACCAAATTTGGTTGTCAAGATTCATCTTAGCTTCGAGATATATAGTGGATCCATTGATATTGCCTTATGGTGAACCCTTGATAGTGGATCCATTGTAAATCTGGTCAAATTTATTCATTTTACTGATCTGGTCCTTTTTTGGTCTAAGAGCAATGGCCAGGCCGTAGCATGTTATTCTAGGTGTGACAAACATTAAGTCCATTGTCCGGATAAAAAAGTTTTTTTTGTTTCAAGTAGGGGAACTTCCATTGTTAATCATGGTGTATGCAAACGCTTTTAATTATTTTGTAAACACATTGCAGGTTTGAGTTCCCGATGTCAAGAAATGAGAGGGGTTGACCAATCTTTAGACATTAGGTTTTGGTCTACCTTTTTGTGACTCCATTGTTCGGTATTTTACATTCCTATGCCCTCTCATTGAGATTTTGCGGAAACATAAGAACAGAATCCTATGGAGCTTGTCATTTGAACATGATTGTCCCAATATTTCACAAATGCAATGCCCTCCCGGAGGTAACGGTCCTTCCATTTATTTGTGATGTTTCATAAAAGCGGTTCCCTATTGCAATAAATATTTCCACTTTAAAATGATGATAGGCTTAGATCATGTATTTGTTTTTGCTTTATGGAAACGTAAGAAGAGAAGTCATGGAACTTTTCGCTTTGAACATGCTCATGGCACTTTGCTATGGGTCCAAAAGATTTCACAAAATGTAGTGCCCCTATGTGTAATTTATTTGGTGTCCATGTTAAAACAAATTTCACTTCTACCATGTGTACCTTTGGACCTCCCGTAATACAATATTAGAACACACACCCTTATGTATCATTTTGTAAATCTTTTTTTTTGCGATTTCGGGATAACGGTACCAAATTTTTCGACTTACCATTCTTTTCAGTTTTCCCAAACCTCCGGGTTAGGTGCTATCATGAGCCGCTATTATGCTGTCCGTCTTACACGTCAACTATTTGTTGATGGATATGGTTTCTAGATTGGTTGGGAGCTTTGTCGTCCGGATGATTTAAAATGCATCGCCCCAAAGACAAGCTTTGAGTCCATTGCGAAAGTCTTCATCTGCTGTATGCTACGCCCGCACGACTTTCAAATTTAGCACTCTTTCTACGTAATATATATAACATCTCACAGAATCCTCCGCGCCTTAGAACCGCCTAACCAAGCTGGCGTCGTAACAACCATCGCATTTCAGAACTCAAGTATTTCCTATGCGTCTTTATGATTTTTAAACTCATCAGATTGTTTCCTATTTGGGCCATTTTCAAGCCGCTACTATCTCAGAACATTATCGCGATTTCTTTGATAGAAATACAAGCTATGATTCCATACAAGCATGAAGCGCCAAGACAAATCACTAGTGTGAATGGAATGGAAGGAACGTGCGTGGTCTTGGACTGTTGCAATAGTCGGTGGCAGGATGGAAGCCGCGGAACGTGCTCGATCTGCTAAACGACAAAAAGGTAGTGAATCCATCATGAGTGATCCACAGTGCAGTGGCATGCATAAATATGCATTATGCAATACTGTCTCCATCTGAAAAAGAAAGATGCAATTTTAGGCCCTAGTTGCTATTTTTCCAAATTTCATTCGACATTTTAAAGATTTTATATGGTCGAAAATGCAGGTCACTTTGGGCTTCTGGGCAGTGAGATTTGCTTTGTTTTGTTTTGTTTTGTTTTAAGGGCTCGGTACAAATCTATGTCGCCAGAACAGAATGCAGGCCCACGGCATACTGCCTGGCGCCCGGCCCAGCGCGACTGGTGAGCGTGAGTTAAAACTGAATATTTCAGAGTTTGCTAAATTGAGATCGTGGATGTAGACAATGTATTGTTAATTTGCTGTGTCAATTTCCAGATTCTAAATGCCTGATTTGTTGATGTCAATTTAATATGGCAAAAGAGATTGAGACTTGAATGCGGCAAAAAAAAAATCAATTCCATGTGGAAGTTCATATCCTTTTAGTTGCTTCAGCCACTGCATATCGCCAGCATATGTAACATATTTTGAAGTGTAAGAGCACCTCCAGTGTATGACAAAACCGAACCATGGGAGGAGTGGTTCAATTTAATTGCACACTAGAGCAGTCGAACCATATATAGGGAATCTCTCTTGGGTTCGGAGGTCGCAGAACGCTATTGAATTTCTTGTATTTCAGCCTCTTCATCCATATCTTGGTAGTACAAAAACATCAGTCGTCTGCTTTTTCCATGAGAAAATTAGAAGCTCGATCAGGTTCAGTGTTATGTGATGCGGATGACAGGAGGAGAAAGATGGGGCACTTACGCACAAGACCGATGAGCTGAGCAGCTAGTGTGCACTGGTAAGCTCCGGCGATATGGGATTCCTTCACCGCCGAACGCACCTGTTTCCGTAGCATCAGTTCTACTTTGTCGCCCCACCCCACACACACTTCCATACGAGTTGTTTCACTCCACAGTCATGACCATGCTTCAACTATAAATTTGCCAGCCCTTTTCATATCCTTTTGAGCCACTTCGAAACATTCTCTTTAGAATCGCCAGTCTCTTTGCAGAGAACTTCTTCTAGCACAGCCGTGACATCATCGGGCATTTTGGTAGAACACCCGACAATGTATATTGCAGCCTTGCTAGAGCATAATAGGTTCACCACTCTTTTACTCTCCTCCTTTATTTTGTCTTGTACATAGATCTTATCAGGTTGATCCCTAGAGAAAGCAACAAAAGAAACCACCTCCTTTTTCCGAGGACAGCACCTTGTGGTTCTGGGCATGATCTGACCAGAAGTCCTTGTATAGAAAAATCACCATCTTCATTTCTACAGCCAAAGAAGAATAGAACAGGAGCGGTTGGTTCTGCCACCGCCTGCACAGCTCTTTCCTCTACGAATGCACGAAACGGCGCACATCCTGTTCCTGGCCCAATAAGCAGGAGAGGAGTTGATGGAAGTGGGCGAGGCAGGGATCCTGGCGTATCCAACATGGTATACGATCCTCTGCACAAAAAGCACACTATGAGTTCAGGTTTGATGGCTACGTCTTGTGTGGCTGAATCAACAAGAGGAAGAACACCGCAGCACAGAAAGGTTCACAAACTAAAAGAAGCAATGCGCACCTATATCTGACCGAGTCCTGCCAGCCATGTAGAGCAGAGACCATGCCGACTCCTGTTTGAAAAAGGAGAAACCCACGATACAATGCTAACAGTCAAGTGTATCTGATTTGATGCGCCAATGGGGACGATGATATGGAAAATGCTTTTTTCTTTAACGGAGGTGTTAGTTGCACCAACCATTCGAAAGGCATTTGCACCAAGGGGAATTCATTCAATACCTAAAAACCAATACAAAACCCATGTCACGACTGGCATGCTAACATATGTATGGCAAGAAAATTTTTATGAAAATATATGGCAAAGGCATTACTTCTAGAACAGTACGGTTCTCCTTTCTTCCTTTGGGAGAAGCTAAATACTCAACAAAGCCTCCTCCCTTTTCTTCTTCATCTGTTGCATAATGGCGCATGATCTACAAAACAACATTTGCTGTGTCAGCGACAAGGACTGATAATGTGTCAAACAACTGGAGAATATATGCATTCAGGGCAATTGACTTTCCTCAAAAGAAATATCGACGAGGTGAAGATGATGTGACGTCCATTGTCAAAGCAACAAAGGTCTTTAGCTTGATGCAATCCATTGAACCGTTCACAAGTGAGCATTTGGGAACTGTGACCCCGCCCTTTGCTCGAAGCTGGGGTACAAAAGATTGCATCTATTTGGTTAGCTAGATAACTGCAATAGGCTCATCGGATAAGAAGCACGATTACCTCTAGATATATCCCTTTTAATGGACAAACCAAAGATCATTTGGCAAAAAATTATAGGTGTGACTAAATCATGATCAATTTCTGCTACTAAAGCAAAAATCTGTTATTTGAATTTTTCTTTCAAAACAAATAATGTACATAAACATACTATTGTGGATGCAAAAAATTGAAAAAAGATGAGAAACTAAAGGAAAAAAACTATTTGGTGCAAAAACCACCTCATGGAAACACGAGAACTCCATAGAAAAACATATACTTATATTAAGTTTTTAAAATTTTGAAACGACCTACATTCATAGTGTATATATAGAGGTACTTTTTTGCAAAAGCTGAGATTTCAAAAAAAAAATTGTCATTTTGTATAACTTTTACAAAAACAAGTTTGCATCTCGACTTGAACTTGTTTGACAGTACATATATGGATGCACTACTACATCATTTCAAACAATTGAAAACTTACAATTATTATTTCCTAGGTGGTTTCATGTGCTTGTGCACTACCCGACAAAAAAAATCCTAGGAATTTGTCCAGATGAAATTTAGCATTTTTATAAATTTTAACTTGTATGGCAAAGTACATATGTGGATGCACTACGGATGTGCATCATTTCAAAAAATTGAAAACTTATAATTCTTATATATTCCCTAGGTGGTTTCCAACGAATAGGTAATTTGTGCAGAATTTTTTTCCTTAAAAGTTGTCACAGCGGGAAAGAAACGTACAGATAAAAAAATAAGCTAAATCTGCAAGACAACAAAACAGATCAGCATACCGTTATGTAAGAATTTGGATCCAGGTTACAACGTTTAATGAAATCATCAATATCTGATGGATTCTGACATGGTAGAATTTCTAGAGTATCACCGACTTGATAGCTGATGGCCTAGCATGATAAAATGAAACGATTTTCAATCTTGCTTGCAAGGCGACTGTAAGTGAATGTCGTCCAGCCAAAAGAGAACAAAGAACATACAGAGCATGGATCTTCCAACTCAAAGTGGCGAACATCTCTTTTAGAGTTCTCCGTAGTCAAACGTTGATTTGTTACCTCCAAAGGTTAACAGTACAACAGAAGCTTATCAAATAAACATGGATATTTAGATTACAGCATTGTCAACTGTTGCACCATCAGTTTTTAGCGGGATTCCCACAACAAAACATTACTATTCCTGAGACCCTGACCTGTTTTTTGTTATATACAGGGGTACAGCCCCACCTATTCTTCAGTATTTTTACTCAGTCCCAGCTACTATTTAGCTTTTTTTTTTGTTCAAAACTGTGGGGTGGGTGAGTCCCCACAGGCAGAGCAATTTTCATTTTATATAGATCAAAATCCAGCCCACAATACATACATATACATAAAAAAAAAAAAAAAAAAAAAAAAGGAAAAAAACATGATTCTAGGGAGTCAAAGTAAATCCAAATTACAGTTAAGAATCAATCCACAAGTTTAAATCATCATGGGCAGGTCTAATCATCCTAAAACCACTAAAACCATTTAGCAAGACATCATTCTTTGAACACTGTTTCCGCTGTGCCTGTGCCAACCTTGGAATTTTGACTAAGCCCTATGTTTTGGAGCATTTGTCAAAAAGACTCCATGAAAGATGGGTTCAGAGTTAGAGCAATATCTCAATTGATCAACGTACTTCAGGATGAAACTCCACCGCTCAGAGGAAAGAAAAATTGCAAAAATAAGCTAAATCAAGCATAATGTGCCAGACCAGTCAAAAGAAAAATCTGCTCTGCAAGTTTATGCATGATACAGTTGTACCACACTTTCAATACAAATAGCCTACCAAATTGTAGGTGTTTTGGAAATCTACTACCACCCTTTATCCCAAACTATAACTCGTTTACGTTTCTAGGTATATGTTTTGAGCGTAATGGTAGGAGGAGCTCTGCCTTTCAATTAAGTAGAATAGAATTGACCCAAATAATTTTTAAGGAAAAACAGGTCAAAAAAACCTTTAAATGCATAGATCCCCCAAGAACACAAGCCACGACGACTAACCCACAGCAACCCTCTTACACACAAGGTAAGCAATTTTTTTTTAGGTATATAGTGCAGATGCGTAGTAAAAAATTATGTGTCTAGAACTCAAAAAACGACCTATAAAAATGTACTATACAATCATTTTCAAACCCTTTCAACCACTGATGCATATGGTGTGTACAGGAGATGAAAGGTTCTGAGCAAAATAACCCAGCAGCCTAATTACCTAGAGCAGTATTTTGTGCAGATGCAGAATACTTCATATGTGAATGTATATATCCATAGCTAGATTCTAGAATTTTTTAGCCCAGTTCAATGTATTAATGATTGATAAGAATTAAAAAAAAAAATGTCTAAAATGTAATCTCATGGATAGGATCAGAAGATAAAAGAACATACCATCTGTAACATGTAGTGTGGCTCTCCATCATTCTTGAACTTTAGAGCAGGGGACATAGAGCGTGCTCTCTCAATTAGTCTCTTGGTATCTGGGTGAATAGGGATAGATAGAATGATAGAATCTTTAAGAAGAAATATTATGAGGATAGAATCTTCAAGAAGAAATATTACTAATAGATAGATAGAATCTTTAAGAAGAAATATTACTCTCAGCAGTTTACAGATTGCCAGATATTATCAAGATTGAGACCTCACACGCCTGAAGTGTTGGCATCTTGTGGAGGTGAGTACATGATTTCGACCTCTGTGTCCTCAAAATATCTGAATTAGGATGAATGATATCTGTTGGTCTCGGTAACAACGACGGATTTGTTTCATTCAGTGATTTCCACAAAGACTGCAACCATGGATCTAGCTCTGCTTCATATCTGGTACACAACAACAAAAATTATGTCCCTGGTATCTTTGGCGAAGTGCTTTCCAACCCAAAGAAAAAGAAAAAAAAAGATAACGCTTCAATTTAAGTAGAAACTTACGGTATTTGACTTCTCCAAAGCCTACTTATAAACATAGAACGATAGATAATAAAATCATACCCTAAATCATGTTGATCATCCCCTAAGCCTTTCTCTATGAGTTGATTTTGCACCAAGATTGAAAAGCCCTCTGATCGAGCTTCTTTGCAGGAAACTACAATGCAAACACAACAGCGAAGATGTAATTAGAAACAAGATACATGAGATTGTACGATTTGGTAACCAGAACATTCATGATTTCTGAGTAGAGCAGAGGACAACCCACTAGACAAGATTTTTTAGAATTGAGCACCAAAAAAATATGGCACTACAGCTGAATAATAATGACGAATCAGCATGGTTAAGCATGCAGCTAAATGCATGTTTTGAACATATGTGGGAACTGTTAATTTCTGAATAGGTCATAACTCGAGCAAGATTTGCAATGTTTGCTTAATGACTCAATCGGCCATATAGTAACTCAAAGAGCTTTTATATGATGCACATGCAGGCTACAAGCATGCACATGCCTGATCAACAATAGTATGGCACAAACAAGTTGTGTCCCTCAAATCATCCATTTGCAGCTACATCCAAAACAAGGGTCACTGTCATACTTCTTTTTCTAAACCGGCACATGCATCATGTGTCGCTAGAATTTTAGAGTGTCATATGCACAATTAATTCACAAAATTAGTGAACCACAAATCTTCAACAAATCAACGTGCATCATTGTATTAAAAGCAGCACATAGCGCAATAGCAACTTATCAAATCCTGGTTAGAAGGCTCACGTTGTACTTCTGGTAGCCTGAATCGCCAAGCCCAAACACCGCATAATGTAATCCTTGCAGCCACTGAGCACCTAGATGCTTTTGGAGAAGGTATTTCAAAAAACTCTACCATGTGTAAACCCAAACCAAACTCTGTAAGTAGCGAATGGGTAATCTAAAAACTGATGATACATATATAATAGGCATTCCAATGTCCTACCTTCATCGAATCTGGGGATCACCCTGTCCCATGGTGGACACACGATGAAGACCACAAACCTTTATCTGGCAAGCAACTCTACACAAACAAGTAGAAGCAACAAGTGATGTTTCACATGAAGTCCAACAGAAGGGATCGTGAGGGTGGGTTTTGAGGGTTTTGATCTTTACAGGATTGAAACTGTCCGCGGAGAGGACGTCAACATCCAGACAGCCACCACGCTTAGCCTCTCGGTCACACACGTTGGGCGACGTCCATGGCATTACCAGTTTGTGATGCATATAATATATGATGAGGTGGCCATTTGCCGCTGTTGGGAACGATGGGGTGCCATGAAGAGATGGGACCTTGAAAAGAGACAAATGGAGTTTGTATGCATGTTCCATGTATATTTAATCTAGCGTAGAATATATAATTTTCTTTGACATAGACGTGAGCTTATTAAGCCTTCTTTCAGTATATTTCAGTAGCAACAGCTTTTGCCTTAGGAATCAAGGATACCCAACTCCAAATCTATCCAGCATCCAGGGAATGCATTCAAAGCATGTTCTAAAAAATGTGTTGCGCAGCCAATCCAATATAATACAAATGCAACTAGAATGTTGTACTGGCATGATTAATGTGATAATAACAAATTAAAAGAAAAAGAGAAACAGCTAGACATAACAATGTATATAATCCCAGTTCTTTTATGTTTTGTCATTTCAGCTTTTTAGGCATAGAATCAGAGAAAGCCTATCACTTTGTTAAAGTCGTGTTCTTTTCCGACATCATAATATTAGTTCATCTTCTCAACCACCCGTGGCGACCAATGGACAAATGAGTTAAATCTAGAAAATTGGATCATGCATTAAATGAAGCAGGCATATCACTCTGTTTCTTATTGGAATCTATAAAAGGAAACAAAAAAGACTTTTGAAGAGCTAAAGCTACAAACATAAAGAGCAGAGGAAGTAAGATCCCAATTATATCGTTTAGTTATCCCAAGTAACGGGGCTTTTCTCACAATCTGTTGCGAAAGTTTGTTTGTACACAATGACGGTTATTCTGTGGAAAAATAATCTAAGGTACGGTGTGCCATATTTTTTTTTTCTATTGCAGGCGATAGGTGATGTATGGCCGATGATTGCAGACGGTTCGAACTTCGAAGTCAGTAGGTATAGCCAAATAGCTTTAAAGTTAGGGTTTGAGCGTGCTCGGTTTTGCACAGCGGGAAGGGAAGAGAAGGGTGGGAATACCTGGTGAGTGTTCGTCGCCGGCGAGGCCGACGCATACCTTGGCACCTGGCGGGGCGGCGGCGGCAGTTCGGTTTACGGGAAATCTGATTTTTATTTATAAAACGATTTTATTTTTTAAAATCCGGATGACTGGGACAATACGTCTTGGCCCCACTTAAGTATATGGGTCGTCACAGTTTGGCCCGTGGGGCGGTACGTGGTGTTGTGTCTTGATTACCGTATAGTGACATCGGTAATTTAAGACGACTCTTCTGCATCATACGCGTTGGTTTGTCTTTTTTAAGTTATCCCGTAGTAACACGTAATTCCTTAATTTATTGGTAGAGAGAAAAATAGGATTGTGAGGTGCATGACAACAATAACTAATACAATGCGATAATAGTTGTCTCATACTCTAAATTTTAGCTCATGGGACGGTTGTTTGTGCTAAAACAACGACCTCATTCTCTTTTAAGTTCTCTTTCCTCCCATCATCAAAATCTACGTGGCGTTGCGTGAGACAAGCTATGAGGCGGTGGCGTGTATGATGCAATGTACACGCGCCCTTAGCTGGTATATACTCCCTCAGTTCCACAATACTTGCAATTCTTTTGACTCATATAAACTTTTTTCGCCCGAACTTTGAAGGGGTGAGGCCTATGGTGATTTCCCCTATTATTCGGACCGGACCGGACCGGCTACCGGGATTCCGTAAAAGACCAGACAGGCCCTCACGCCCGATCCGGGTTGCTTAAAAGACCATTGCAATCAAACCGGTAAAAACCGGTTGAACCGGCCGGTTTACACGGAACCTAGAGCCCGGCCGGTTTTATATGAACCGCCACGGTTTGTTTTGTGACATTGCATGCGCTGTTGCTGAGTGAATGCGTGCTACTGGGTTACATGTGGGCCTGCGCACCTGTCGCAGCCTCGCAGGTGGGCCTGCCCACGATTGGTGCACGCAGGCTGCTGGTGCGTGGTTGGGGAGCTGGGCGTTGGAGATTTTTGGAGTTCAGTTTGACGTAAAAGCGTGTTTTGCCTGATTTTTGTTTTTTTTTAAAAAAATCATACGTAAAGCTGTCAAGCTCTAAAGTCAGAACAAATTGTGTTGGCGAGCTGTTCACGTTCATTTTTTCATTCGAAATTGTATTGCAACAATGAATAATTGAATTACTATATTAAGTTTGTTTTGCACCAATTTATAAGAATCCTCATATATTATATTTATTTGTATTATAAGCGGTTATACAACTGTATTCTTTATCGGTCTTTATTTGTGTATGTGGTCATTTATCTTTTGTTGCATATGTATGAATTTTATGGCTATTGTGTAATAATTTTGCTAGACTCCATGCGTATTCTACTGATAAAGATATATAAGTGTCTTATTTAATTTATTGCGTAGGGATCGAATCGGGGTTCACTTTCGGTACAATGCGTGCTGAGATCGGCCAGCGACAAAGCCTAGCTAACCTAACCCGGCTAAAAAGAGCCCGCGATAACTACGTCTTGCTGTGTTGTGCAGCGCTCTCATGCGGGGTCAACAGTGAATTTCTTATTTTTATAATCGTAATTTACGTGATTTTTCAAAGTGCAGTCGAAATAAAAAGGCAAAAACCTCTAGCTTAAGCTTTGTACTATATATCATAAATATTCATTGATAACTAATCAACACAAATAGGCCTACTGGAACATTCTATGATGCGGCATCACTGAAGAAGTCTGCTTGGCTCGATACCAGCGTACCGATAAAGATGAGACTTCCGCCCAGCGGAAATTTGAGACGAAACTTTCGCCATAACCAAAATGCGCTTTTAAATTGAAGACTGGTGGAATTTTGGGAGTTCAGTTTGACGTGTGCGTGCTTGCCTGATTTTTGTATCATACGTAAAAAGCTGTCAAGCTCTAAGTCGAGACAAATTGTGTTGGCAGAGCTGTTCACGTTCATTTTTCATTCGAAATTGTATTGCAACAATGAATAATTGAATTACTATATTAAGTTTGTTTTTGCACCAATTTATAAGTCCTCATATATTATATTTATTTGTATTATAAGCGGTTATACAACTGTATTCTTTTATACGATCTGCTTATTTGTGTATGTGGTCATTTATCTTTTGTTGCATATGTATGAATTTTTATAGCTGTGTAATTGAATTTGTGTTGTTTATCATCTTTGAATTATTAATTATAGCATTTTATATGTATCGGTTCAATGTTTTTGTGGCGGTTCGATCGTCGGTCCAAAAACAATTGAACCGGTCGGGTTTAACGGTTCCCAACCCGATGGGAGCCAGTTGAGCAGAAGGCCTCGCCCGGTTCGATTTCGTGTCTTAGGTTAATCTCTAATTTCTCACTGCATATCTATTGAATTCGTACAGTACAAAATATACATTATCCATACTTCCATAGATACATACGGGAAAATCTGATTTTATTTTAATAAATGAAACAGTTTTTTTTTTTTTTTTTTTTTTTTTGAGAATTAGATATCTGGCCAACACGTCTGGGCCGATTTAAGTTTACGGCCCATTCACCGTTTGGCCCATTATCTCCTATATATAAGCTACACAAATAGCACAGCAAACCCTATCTCTGCCCACAGCCCCCAGTCACCCAACTCTTCCACACCGCCGCCGCCGCCCGCCCGTCTCCGGGCCTGCGACGCGATCCGGCGCCGGCAGCGATATCTCCCGCGACGAGCAGCAGTTACCCTCGGCGCACGCATCTCACGGTAATCCGACTACAAACCAGCTTCTTCTATTTCCCATCCCCCTTACGCCCTCTCATCCCGTACTCCGATTGTCTGTCTGTCTATCTCGTCAGTAAGATCGTGGACGGGATCCTGCCCTTATTCCTTAGTCGAATTCTCTGTCTGGTCGGTTGTAAGATCATGGACGGGATCCAGCAGCTACAGTAGTTAACCCGAATATAGATCAATTTTTATCTTACTGCTGTTATGTTGCAACTGCTTTTAGGATATAGGACCATTTAATTTCCTGCTATGAGCCCGTATCATGTTTTCTGAAAAAAATCGTATAACAATATCCGCTCCCTCCTGATGCTGTTGTCCATATGATTGCATGCATTTGACTTGCTATGCAAGCTCTTCGAGCCCGATTTGCTACTATTTGATTGTTTCGCGTCTGTTAGTTTGATTTTTTTTTTTTGAAGAGTAAGTTATGGTGTCCTGATTGTAGATCCTAGATTAACCACGTTTTACCTTGTGTTCAACTAAGATACATACATGGTTTTTAGTTTACTTTTCTCTTAGCTTTTGTGCTTATACAATCCTGTGAAGTGAGAGTGATGTAAACAATGGAATGATATATCCTGACAAATAATGTTTGTTAAAAACATTTTTATTAACTTTCTGAAATGGTTAATAATTTCCATGTCTCTTTGGTTCCTGAAAACTATTATAGTGGCTATTACTTGCTACTGATGCCAGTGTCAAAGTTTTTGGTTTAGTTATTTTCTCTATGTTTTTATATTTGATTCTTACTAATACCTGCTCCTTAAACAGCAGGAAAAAATATTGATATTGGTAGTGTGATCTTCATAAGAAGTCAAGATGGTGAAGTTCACGGCTGAGGAGCTCCGTGCCATTATGGACAAAAAGAACAACATCCGTAACATGTCTGTTATTGCTCATGTGGACCATGGTAAGTTTAGAACACTGCTCTGTTAGATAGCATATGTATACATGCATTCCTTAATGTCTTCAAGCCTTTTGTGATGTTAAGACTGATTTTGTTATGCATTCCTTAATGTTTTGAAGCCTCTGTGGTATTAAGACTGATTTTGTTTCAATATTTAATCTCTGTACTGTGCCTGACTGCTAATGCTTCATTTCATGTTGCATTATCTACTATTGGCCTATATTTGCAGACATTTATATTTAGTAAATGTATTGGTTTTCTCTAGGTATCATGGTATATATATTATCTGTTGGCTGTATAGATTGTATTATGCTAGTCTGTTGTTAGTTTTTGCGTTTTCAATATTTAGACTTTGCATTGTGCTTTACAGATAATGTTTCTTTTCTTGCTGCAGTACCATGTTAGACCTAGTTAACTGTTTATGTTCGTATATTTGTAACATGTAGGAAATGGGTTGTATGTTTTAGATATTGTGGTTTATATATTATCTGTAAATAACTATATACTCTAGATTGTGATCTACTACTTCTGTTTTTGTTAACTTTTGATTTGCTTCTGTCCCTACTCTGATACACCTGGTGAAGTTCCACGCTTATATGATATTATTGATTCTTTGCAGGCAAGTCTACGCTTACAGATTCCCTTGTGGCAGCTGCTGGGATTATTGCCCAGGAAGTTGCTGGCGATGTTCGCATGACTGATACTCGTGCAGATGAAGCAGAGCGTGGTATTACAATCAAATCTACTGGTATCTCTCTTTACTATGAGATGACTGATGCGTCACTGAAGAACTACAAGGGGGAGAGAGATGGCAACGAATACCTGATCAACCTTATTGACTCACCTGGGCACGTTGATTTTTCTTCGGAAGTCACAGCTGCTCTTCGCATCACCGATGGTGCTCTGGTGGTGGTTGACTGTATTGAAGGTGTCTGTGTGCAAACTGAGACCGTGCTTCGCCAAGCCCTTGGTGAGAGGATTAGGCCAGTTCTTACCGTGAACAAGATGGACAGGTGCTTCCTTGAGCTTCAGGTTGAGGGCGAGGAAGCTTATCAGACTTTCTCCCGCGTCATTGAGAATGCCAATGTCATCATGGCAACATATGAGGATAAGCTCCTTGGTGATGTCCAGGTCTACCCAGAGAAGGGGACTGTTGCTTTTTCTGCTGGGCTGCACGGATGGGCCTTTACCCTCACTAACTTTGCCAAGATGTATGCGTCTAAGTTTGGAGTTGATGAAACTAAGATGATGGAGAGGCTTTGGGGTGAGAACTTCTTTGACCCTGCCACAAAGAAATGGACCACCAAGAACACAGGCTCTCCTACCTGCAAGAGAGGATTCGTTCAGTTCTGCTATGAGCCGATCAAGCAAATCATCAACACCTGCATGAACGACCAGAAGGAGAAATTGTGGCCCATGCTGCAAAAGCTCAATGTCACCATGAAGGCTGATGAGAAGGAATTGATTGGCAAAGCTCTGATGAAGCGTGTTATGCAAACCTGGCTACCAGCTAGCACTGCACTGCTTGAGATGATGATATTCCACCTTCCTTCCCCTGCAAAGGCTCAAAAGTATCGTGTGGAGAACTTGTACGAGGGGCCCCTTGATGATGTCTATGCAACTGCTATCAGAAACTGTGATCCGGAGGGACCTCTTATGCTGTATGTTTCCAAGATGATTCCAGCATCTGACAAGGGCAGGTTCTTTGCCTTCGGCCGTGTCTTCTCAGGGAAGGTTGCTACTGGTATGAAGGTCCGGATCATGGGTCCTAACTATGTCCCTGGCCAGAAGAAGGATTTGTATGTCAAGAGTGTCCAGCGTACAGTTATCTGGATGGGAAAGAAGCAAGAGTCAGTTGAGGATGTTCCTTGTGGTAACACTGTTGCTATGGTTGGTCTGGATCAGTTCATCACAAAGAATGCTACACTGACTAATGAGAAGGAGGTTGATGCATGCCCAATCAGAGCAATGAAGTTCTCTGTCTCTCCTGTTGTGCGTGTTGCTGTTCAGTGCAAGGTTGCCTCTGACCTTCCCAAGCTAGTTGAAGGTTTGAAGCGTCTGGCGAAGTCTGATCCTATGGTTCTCTGTACAATGGAGGAGTCTGGTGAGCATATCATTGCTGGAGCTGGTGAGCTTCATCTTGAGATTTGCCTGAAGGATCTGCAGGAGGACTTCATGGGTGGTGCTGAAATTATTGTTTCCCCTCCTGTCGTGTCCTTCCGTGAAACTGTTCTTGAGAAGTCCTGCCGTACCGTGATGAGCAAGTCTCCCAACAAGCACAACCGTCTGTACATGGAAGCGCGTCCCTTGGAGGAGGGTCTCGCCGAGGCCATCGATGAGGGCCGCATTGGCCCACGTGATGATCCTAAGGTGCGCTCCCAGATCCTGTCTCAGGAGTTTGGGTGGGACAAGGATCTGGCCAAGAAGATTTGGTGCTTTGGACCTGAGACCACCGGCCCAAACATGGTTGTTGATATGTGTAAGGGAGTGCAGTATCTCAATGAAATCAAGGATTCTGTGGTGGCTGGTTTCCAGTGGGCATCGAAGGAGGGTGCACTAGCTGAGGAGAACATGCGCGGAATTTGCTTTGAGGTTTGTGATGTCGTTCTTCATGCTGATGCTATCCACAGGGGTGGTGGCCAGGTCATCCCAACCGCCAGGAGGGTCATCTATGCTTCTCAGCTCACGGCCAAGCCAAGGCTGCTGGAGCCAGTGTACCTGGTGGAGATTCAGGCCCCAGAAAATGCACTTGGTGGTATCTACGGTGTTCTGAACCAGAAGAGAGGGCACGTCTTTGAGGAGATGCAAAGGCCGGGTACCCCGCTCTACAACATCAAGGCTTACCTCCCTGTCATTGAGTCCTTTGGGTTCTCCAGCCAGCTGAGGGCTGCAACCTCTGGTCAGGCGTTCCCCCAGTGTGTCTTTGACCACTGGGACATGATGGGCTCTGATCCTTTGGAGGCTGGCTCACAGGCTGCTCAGCTGGTGCTGGATATCCGCAAGAGGAAGGGTCTCAAGGAACAGATGACACCTCTTTCTGAGTTTGAGGACAAGCTCTAAACTTTTCGGTTTCTTGTGCTACTGTTACACTTAATACTCAATTGGTCTACTGTAATGGGAACTACCTGAGTATTTTGTTTTGTTTTAGGTGCCAAATGTACCCTTCTCTGAACTAATATTGGTCTTTATAGTTTGTGGTGCTGTGCTGAGAGCCTGAGACTCTATTTTGATATACGTTGTGATGAAGCAGATGAAACTGAGTTGGTATCTGTGGTTTAGTAAGTGGTTGTGTACTTATATTTGCTGTTTGTTGCTTATTTCTGCTCTTGTTAACGCTCCGGCATGGTATGTCATAGCCGTTCGGCCTGTTGCTGCTTGTGTCCTTTGCTTTTTCTATGTTATAGGTGTAATAATGTTTCAGCTCTTTAAATTTTTGTGTCGATGATTATAGTGTAGCTTACAATTTGAGTTAGATTTAATAAACTCTTTAATAAATAGCAATACTGTCGAGTTATCTCCCCCCAAATTAGTATATACCTTGATTGATGCATCATGCATGATATCATCCAATACTTGGTCAGCATGTTGGGTTGCTTGCTGTATTTGCAGTCTCTGGATTGGCGGTAATGTCCGTAACCAGTTTTCCGTGTCTAATAACAAGCGCAGAGTGCTGTGCATGATGTTGTAGCCATTAGCCGGCAAGGGTCCTCCAGCTATTCTGGTAATGCAGAGGTCTGCCCAATAGTAATATTGTCCAAAGTACCATGTCGACAAGCACACGTAAAAGTAAAATGGGTTTTGTATATGAAAGCAGTATGATAACAACTCTGTTCTCAATTGTAAACATTGCCTGAACAAATGTATGATGATGGTTCACAACCTACAAGCTGAGGGCCAACTAAACCAAAAATGCTAATGCAATGACTTGTAAGCGTGTTTTCTCGTTCATTTTTTTAATAAGCATATAAACGTTTCTCTACCGCAAGGCAGCAGCTCTGAACATCTAGGTGCATGGTACTGCATTATAGAAATAAATAAATACAGGCAGTGCCAATCTAAAGTTCAGTCATGAACAAGCAAAGATCACTTGCTACATGCAGTCCTCAGCAGGAAGCGCGTGTGATAAATCTTCAACCTGCAAGTCATTTAGATGACCATGCAATGGATGTGTGTGATAGATTCCTTATTGAATGTTGAATGTTAAATTTGGAAGCAGTCAAAACACTTATGCAGCCAGATTTTGGGGCTGGGGCCATCAGAAGAGGGGGAAAATGCATTTTGGGAAGTGCATTATGAGGCAATCCACAATGTTGGTCAGGATTTCTATGAGACAATTGGAATTGCTTGGCTGCTACTCAAAATTATACTGGTCTGGAGCACTGCTTGAGTATATTCAGATCCACTCTTTTTTTTTCTTTTTGAGAATTGACCAATGCTCTCTGCCATCGTGGCCTTCCATACGGCCCAAGTCATGTGCCCGTTTGGCGGCCCATCATTCCAAACCCACCGATGAGTGAGTGACACAGCCCAGCACCTGCTCCTAGGAGCCGAGCACCAGCTCCAGATCACAACCTCCGTTGGACCGTCGCCCCTGAATCGAGGCGAGCGGCGGCGCAGAAGGCTCCAAACCCACGACCGCGCCGCCGGCCGCAGGGCAGGCGGGCGGCGCAGCAGCGGCCGTGCGAGAGCTACACGCAGGCTCCGGGCCGGGGCTTCAAGGCGGCAGGAGCCTCTCCCGTGGTTCCCCACCTCTGGGCCCTGGCCTCCTCATCCCACAGGTCCACGGCGCACGGCGAGCCCTCCTGCTTGCTTTCGCGGCCGACGGCCTAATCCCCTACCCTCCCCATTCGCCGCCGCCATGTTGCGCCTCCGGAATCGCCTCCTCCCTCTGCTCCGCGCCGCCTCCTTTCTACCCTCCCCAATCCACCCCCGCCCGTGCCACCTCCTCCTCTCCACCTCCACCTCCACCACCTTCTCCCTCGAGGACTACCTCGTCGCGTCCTACGGCCTCGCCCCAGTCCAAGCCCGCGAGGTGACCAAGAAGTTGTCCCGCGAGTTATTATCCAAATCCAGGAGATCACTAGATGAGCTCTCCCGTTCCCGCCTCAACTCCGCCTCCAATCCCGATGCCATTCACGCCCTGCTCTCCAGCGTCGGCCTCTCCCGCGCCGACATCGCTGCCGTCGTCTCCGCGGACCCGCTGCTCCTCCGCGCTTCCGTCAAGAACCTCGCTCCCCGCCTTGTTGCTCTCCGCGACCGCGTCGGCCTGTCTACTCCCCAGATCACTCGCTTCCTCCTGGTCGCCTCACGCGCTCTCCGTAAGGGCGACGTCAGTCATAGGCTCCAGTTCTTCATCTCCTTCTACGGCTCGTTTGATCGGGTCCTGGTGGCAAAGTGGAAATCGAACCTCCCTCGAGGTGAGCCTTGAGAGGGTCATCAAGCCCAATATAGCTCTGTTTCGTCAGCGCGGTGTTCCAGATGTTGCTAAGGTGTGTCGCAACCAGTGGGTGCTTACCCGCAGTCCGGAACGCGTCAAGGAGGTTTTGCTGCGGGCAGAACAACTTGGGGTGTCTGCCACGTCGCCGATGTTCAGGCAAGCAGTGGAAATCGCCAGTGGTTTTTCCCGTGAGAAGGTTGCTGCCAAGCTTGAGTTCTTGAAGAGGACGCTTGGTTGTTCTCAGTCTCAAGTTTCCATTGGAGTGTCCAGGATGCCAAAAATACTTGGATTATCTGATGCAACTCTTCTTCGCAAGATTGAGTTCCTGATCAATGAGGCTGCGATGGAGCCACAGTATATTATGGAAAGGCCTAAGCTGCTCGCATTCAGCTTTGAGAAGCGGCTAGTGCCCCGGCATTATGTCATGAAGGTGCTGCAGGAAAAGGGCTTGCTGAATAGCAATATGAACTTTTACTCAATAGCTCAGCTTACAGAAGAAGCTTTCAAATCAAGGTTCATCGACTGTCACAAGGACTCTGTTCCTGACCTTGCAGATGCCTATGCTGCAGCTAGTGCTCCCCCTAGATTGTAATTTAAACATTGTATCTCATTCTGTGGTTTATGCGGGTGGTGGAACTAAAACTCATGCTCATTAGCGGCTATCTGTCATGCAGGTTTTCTCAATTCTGATCTCTGCAGTATAACCACTAGTGATCACTGATTGGTCATAGTCTAAGGTTAAGTTACTACTACTCCCTCCATTCCATCAATACTTGATTCTTTTGACTCATATGTCATGTGTTTGACTGCTCGTCTTATTCAAATTTTTTATGTAAATTATAAAACAAACAAAACGTCATTACAATATCCTTAGTGATGTAATAAGTCATAACAAAAGTGGTAACATTTATTAAAAAAAGTTGAATAAGACGAGAGGTCAAACACAGCAGGTTTATATGAGTCAAAGAATTGCAAGTATTTTGGAACGGAGGGAGTATTAAGGAAGGAGCTGTGTTTGAGTTATTCTGGATACTTAATGCACATTTTGCTGATTTCATCTTTTGCCTAGAACATGACTGAAGATTATCCATAACTTCGTTTTCTTCAGTGGTCAAGCTTTGATGTAGAACAAGTATCTGTGAGGGAATGAGCTACTAATAATAGAGTCTAAGTCTCAATTCTTTTTATTACTATCATTTTGTTAAGTTTTTGTGATTTTTAAGTAGGAGTTCCTCTCAGAAATATTTCTACTTTTACGCCTGTCCATGACCATGATAGTAGCAGGCATAGTAGTATTTATTTATATGGTTTAGCAGCTCATAAGTTTTGTGATTTTAAGTAGGAGTTTCTCTCAGAAATATTTCTACTTTTAGCAACACAATATGCCATCTGGAGGAGTTTACAAAGCCGGATTACGATCTGATGTAACCACGGATGCCCTCTGTTTTGAGCTGCCGCTGAAACTCCAGATCTCTGGAGGGAGAGCCTGTGTGATCAATTGCCAAATTAGACCTGCTCTGGCTGCTGTAATTGACTGGGAAGTGTCGCCCATCTGAACAATCTGAACCATGTCATCTGTACTCCTAGTTTGTTGCCTGGTTCTAAACTTCAGTGTTATGACTTGAAAAGTTGTCTGTTTGGCGTGTAAGCTGGGCACGAGATACCGACAGCTCCGTTTGCTTTGAGCAGCGTCTTAAACTCCGGGTATCTGGAGGACTACCTCGTTGATAATTGTGTGGTGGATTGCGAAATTAGACCGACTTGCTAGCCTGGCTGCTGTGGTTGCTCTCGGTACAATTGGCATTAGCAGATTGGGCAATTGAAAGCTGATGGAAATTCTGTGCCCGGACCATATCCCCAGTGCCACTTTGGAACTTTTCTGCTGCTTTGCTCTCGGCACATTTGGAAGTGGCCATCTCCATTAGAAACGAGCAAATGAACCTGAACTCTGTGCTAATTCTATCAGCGTGCAAGAGCGAAGCCTTCTCTTGGGGAGCTAGGCTAAAGCCTGATGACAGACACATAACGAGCAAATGGCGCCTGGTGCTCACAAATTGAATTCATTGGCGATATCTGAAATGATTTAGTTCTACTTACCAATTATGTTTTCAGGTTAAGTGGCTTTGTGCGTTTCAGTCTGGACCTGTATCTTAACATATTTTGAAAACAATGTATCTTCACATTTGGCTATCATAAACATTTGGGTATCATGAAATGGAAGTGAAATAGTGGGGGATACGGAGGGAATCGAACAGCTTCTAGTCGTGATTCGCGTTCTCCGTACGCCAACCAGAGTCCGTTCGTCCGTCCGTTAGTCCCAAAGGTGGGCGCCACGTGTCAGCGTCGTCGCGATCTCGGCCTTTTCGCTGTCGGTTTCGGCTCAAAGGTGGAGCCGCCACCGTAGCACCGTAGCCGGCACCACCACCACCGCTGCTTTGCTCTCGGTTGGGTTGGTTCCTCCATTCCTCTCCATCACAGGAGCACGAGACGCGCGCCACAGGAAGTGGGGGAAATAAACATGGCGGCGGCGAACGGGGACGCCAACCACGGCGGCGGCGGCGGGGTTCCGCGCCCGACGAACCCCATGGTGACGCCGCTGCTCACCGACCTCTACCAGTTCACCATGGCCTACGCCTACTGGAAGGCCGGCAAGCACCTCGACCGCGCAGTGTTAGCCCTGAACCCCTACCTCTCCCACGCTCCCTCCCTTTGTCCTGTCCCTCGATTTGTGATGCCAGTTCACACTTTACCTCCGGTGGAGTAGTGGCGATTTGTTAGGCCGGTGAAGAGGGGGTGATAGGTATGGCCTCACCTCGAATTAGGCGTCACTGGGTGGGTAGTGTTCTGGAATTATTTATTTATTTATTTATTTATTTTGTGAAATCGTGCTGCCTAGCAGTGATAATTGTTGTCTGCTAAACCCTGAGCAGATTTGGGTTCTGCTCGGTAGTTTCGTTTCAGTATATTTTTTTTTGAACCCTTCGTTTCAGTATATGTTTAAGGTTAGGTTTGCGATGGGAAACCGTGTACACTAGGCCAGTGCTCTTCTCTAGGCGGTACTTGGTACAATGCAGTGGAGTTCGGCAAGTGTGTAAATCACAGGATTAGTCTGTTCAGCCTTTTATTGTTCGAGTATTCTGTTGCAGCGGCACAGTTTGTACCGGTCTTCAAGTTATGTTTTTCGCTCTTGCACCTGTACTTATCGAACTGAAATGGTTTCAGCTTTGATCTCTACTTCCGGAAAAATCCATTTGGTGGTGAGTTCACCATCTTCGGTGGCCTTGAGGAATGTATAAGATTCATAGCTAACTTCACGGAGGATGAAATCAAATTTCTGCGATCTGTCATGCCTACATGTGAGGTGGGTTTGGTAGTATTGTTGAGAAAAAAGTGGACCATGTTAGAAAACATTTGTAATTTCCATGAGTTCAACTATGCTCATTTCATATTGTGATGGTTCTATCCGTGTCTTCTGGCAACCAACTAATTTATGCTCCCCACTCTTTTTGTAGGATGGCTTCTTTGAGTACCTCCGTTCGATTGACTGCTCAGATGTGGAAGTTTATGCCATACCCGAGGGGTTATGTTGTGTTCCCTAAAGTTCCACTGATGAGAATTGAAGGACCTGTTGCTGTAAGTACAAGGAGTAAGTTAGCATGTAAAAGCTTCACAACAGTAGCTTCTGTAGATTGACACATTTTTAACATGCATTGATATTCCAGTTTTCCCATACATTGAGATTGCGATGTTTGTCCCAGGTTGTCCAGCTTCTTGAAACTCCATTTCTAAGCCTGGTCAACTATGCTTCTCTGGTGACCACAAATGCGACACGGCACCGACTTGTAGCTGGAAAGTCAAAGAATTTACTTGAATTTGGACTTCGACGGGCTCAAGTGGGTATTACTTTTCATTCTGTTTTGCTTGCTCATCCATTAACCTTTGTATGTTAGATCTATAAATACTCATCTATCAGGGGCCTGATGGAGGAATCAGTGCATCAAGATATTGTTACATGGGAGGCTTTGATGCAACAAGGTCTGCTTTGCTCACTCAATGAACACTGTGCTGTAGTTATAAAAATACATGTGCTCTGACTCTATCCCCAGTCTTTTGAGTTCTCCAGTTTTGGACTCGTTCATAGCTCAAATTGGCTATTTTCTGCACTTTTCTGTGTATTTGTTTGCCTAGCTTTGACTGTTTATGCTACTGGTGCAATCTAAATGAACCGTCTAGAGTAGTAACATGCAGAGTATCAAGTTGATATATTTTTCGAAATGGGTAGGTATACTTGATCTTGCAATGCTAGAAGACTATTTTATAAATTTACTTGGATTGAAAGGCAGTTTCAACCATCATAATATATGATATCTACCTGAACAGCAATGTTGCAGCAGGAAGATTGTTTGGGATACCAATACATTGGGACCCATTCACATGCATTTGTGAGTTCCTTCATGGTTAGTGGTGACTTCTTGTTATTCCAACCTTGCTTTGTGAATGATTAAGTTTACTGCCATTTCTGGAGTTCTCTGTGTGTCGTTATGCCATTATCTATACTAGAAACATTTTTGGGAGTCCTGTTCCAACTGTTATTTTCTTTGTAGTTAGATCAATGCTTCTTTTCGTAATGTACACATTTGTTTATCAGGTTCAGATAGTGCAAACATGCTTTATTCCGTAGTTGCTATGTTTCTCGCTTGCACAATTATAGGATTAACCTACTAGTTCATATCTTGAGAAATGACGAATCTCTTCGTTTGCATATTGAGGAAAAAACGCTAGGCGATTTGCATTTGATAACCCAGATGGATCAAATGCTTCACAGTGGGCATTGAGATAGTATGCTATGAACTTTGCAACTATCTGATTTTTTTTTGTTCTGGACTTCTGCTCTAACGTAGTATCGTTTTGCAGGGTCTTGATGACATTACTGACAAAGTACTTACTAGTTCTGATGGTTCAAAGAAATGTGAAGATTTTTGTCTCTCTGGTGCAGAATTGGCTGATCAGGATTCAGGTGTTGCTCATGTCACAGATTAATTACTACTTAGCTATGGAAAAGCATGCTGAATTAAATATTTCATGTGCACCTACTCATTTTCTTCTTGCAAGTTACAATAGAGTTTCCCTGCATTTTGAAGTTACAGACCTCCTAGCACTTAGTAATTTGTTTTCAACTATCCACTAGTCAAGATCTATAATTTTGTTATTCTCAGGAATCAAGTTCATTGCATGGTACCTTTGGAGAAACAAGCCAAAGTGAATTGGCTGCATTCACGTCATATGCACTGGCATTTCCAAATTCCTTCCTGGCTTTGGTTGACACATATGATGTAAGTTGATCTTTGTCACATTTTTTTTTTTTTTTTCTTTGGCATGTGCAAAATAATGTTCTTCTGTTTAATGTTTTTTTTTCCAGGCTGGATAAACATTGCAGATACCATATGATTTCTTGAAATGGCATGCAGCTTTTCCTGCGTAGTTTGAGAAGAAACAATCAAAAGATAAAAAAATAAAAATGAAACCTTGATTTTTTTTTTTTTTTTTTTTTTTTGGGGTGTGGGGGGTGGTGGCGCGGTGGGGACAACAACTAAGCTAGGCTCAGTTCGATATCCTGCAACCAAAATGATGGCATCTTAATTTGCTTTCTTAGGCTCCGATGGATATATTATGGGCATCTAACCTGCATAGTGCATATATTATTATATTCTGACCTGCTAGTTTAGGCTTGCTAGAGATAGTAGATTGCTCATGGGATAGTGAATGTTTAGGGATGACCTTGATAGCATTAGCACATCAACTTCTATCTCAGCATAGCTGATATTTTAATCCATGCCACTGCTAGGTCATGAGAAGTGGAGTGCCAAACTTCTGTGCTGTTGCTTTGGCCCTCAATGATATGGGGTAATTCTGTCTGAGCTCATCTCCTTAATACTTGGTTTTCCTTTTGTCAACTTGCACAAGTAAAACTTCCTGGTTGCTTCCTTTATAAAGAGCAACTGCACTTTCAACTTAAGCAAACATGTCTTTTCTGTTGCCCTTCCATTGTACTCAATCTTCAGTTTTGAGGTTCATTGCCTAACTTACCTAGAAGTGATGGATGAATATTTAGGAATAATCAGGGACTTTTGTTGTGATATGTAACACTGATTAGCAGCGGCAGAGCCAGACGCTTATAAGAGCAGGACAATTCTTATTGTGCAAAAATATTTATCTGAAAAAAATACAGAGTTTTCTATTTAATACAATGGAAATTTTCCTTTGCGCATCATGGAGGAGCCCGGCCAGCCGCCCAGTCACCGCCCAGGGTGACTGGCGGTGGGTCCACCACTGCTAATTAGCAAGAAACTTTCTCCTAACAAGCATTTTGGGCATAAGAACCAACACCAGCACGTGCTCTCTTGGCTCTTTGTGTTAGGAATTTGCTGCCCTAAGTGCGTTATTTTTATTTCCTCTACAAATGCTGAGATTTGGGAAACTCCAGGTTTGCATGTGACTATTAGTGGTATGCCCTTTTTAAGGAAGTTGAGCTAACTCAGTTGGTCGGGTGTGTGGATGTATACCCATGTTCAAAAGGCGACGCTAGGGTTGCCGCCCTAGGCGCTCAGCGAGGGGGTTCTGCCTGGCCTATGGGGGGTAGGCGGACCCCTAGGCGGGCTGAGGTCAGCAGGGGGAGGTGCATCCTCGGGCGGCATCGGACAGTTGGCGTATGCTAGCGCAGATTTAGAATCATTTGTTACTGAAATATATATAAAAAAAATTGAACCTGAGTGGTCTGACACCAATGGCACTTGCAGGTATAAGGCAGTCGGTATTAGGTTGGACTCTGGTGATTTAGCATACCTATCTATTGAGACCCATAAGTTCTTCCGTGCAATTGAAAAGAATTTGAAGTTTTTTGCTTTGGGGAAACAAGTATCACAGCAAGCAATGATCTTAATGAAGAAACTATAGACGCCCTGAACAAGCAGGTAATCTACATAGTATACATTCCAAATGGTTGGCATCGTAGCATATAGATTTCTCTCTAGTATAACAGGTTTGGAAATTATGTATGTTGTAATTTCTGACATTTTTAAGTTTGTGCTAATGATATGTGTCAATGTCATCCAATGGTCAGATGTCATTAACTGAACTACATGCTTAGTAGTTACGGCTACTGACTAGACTACTGACTAACATATATCTAATACAGACAG
This sequence comes from Hyparrhenia diplandra, assembly GCA_015847255.1. Lineage (NCBI taxonomy): Eukaryota > Viridiplantae > Streptophyta > Magnoliopsida > Poales > Poaceae > Hyparrhenia > Hyparrhenia diplandra. The sequence goes on from JADLZK010001738.1 coordinate 205,647, forward strand.
GAACAGCATGGACCCTGTACTAACAGGAAGAAATGAATTACTTATGCTTAATGCAGTACCTGGTAGCATTTAACTGGCTAGTGGAAACCCTCTGTTTAATTCTTTGTTACAACAGCACACATGGCTGTGCAAGCAGGTTCAAATGTGCAAGTCCGTGATAAATACATGCATGCTCACATTAATTCATTTATCATGCCACTGCAATCTATACATGATTATTGGCATTTTTTGTGTAGGGCCATGAGGTTGATGCATTTGGTATTGGCACCTACCTAGTTACATGCTATGCACAAGCTGCGCGGTTGTCTATGCAACTGCTATCAGAAACTGTGATCCGGAGGGACCTCTTATGCTGTATGTTTCCAAGATGATTCAGCATCTGACAAGGGCAGGTTCTTTGCCTTCGGCCGTGTCTTCTCAGGGAAGGTTGCTACTGGTATGAAGGTCGGATCATGGGCCCTAACTATGTCCCTGGCCAGAAGAAGGATCTGTATGTCAAGAGTGTCAGCGTACGGTTATCTGGATGGGAAAGAAACAGGAGTCTGTTGAGGATGTTCCTTGTGGTAACACTGTTGCTATGGTTGGTCTGGATCAGTTCATCACGAAGAATGCTACACTGACTAATGAGAAGGAGGTTGATGCATGCCCAATCAGAGCAATGAAGTTCTCTGTCTCTCCTGTGGTGCGTGTTGCTGTTCAGTGCAAGGTTGCCTCTGACCTTCCCAAGCTAGTTGAAGGTTTGAAAGCGTCTGGCGAAGTCTGATCCTATGGTTCTCTGTACAATGGAGGAGTCTGGTGAGCATATCATTGCTGGAGCTGGTGAGCTTCATCTTGAGATTTGCCTGAAGGATCTGCAGGAGGACTTCATGGGTGGTGCTGAAATTATCGTTTCCCCTCCTGTCGTGTCCTTCCGTGAAACCGTTCTTGAGAAGTCCTGCCGTACTGTGATGAGCAAGTCTCCCAACAAGCACAACCGTCTGTACATGGGCGCGTCCTTTGGAGGAGGGTCTCGCCGAGGCCATCGATGAGGGCCCGTTGGCCCCGTGATGATCTAAGGTGCGCTCCCAGATCCTGTCGCAGGAGTTTGGGTGGGACAAGGATCTGGCCAAGAAGATTTGGTGCTTTGGACCTGAGACCACCGGCCCAAACATGGTTGTTGATATGTGTAAGGGAGTGCAGTATCTCAATGAAATCAAGGATTCTGTGGTGGCTGGTTTCCAGTGGGCATCGAAGGAGGGTGCACTAGCTGAGGAGAACATCGCGGAATTTGCTTTGAGGTTTGTGATGTTGTTCTTCATGCTGATGCTATCCACAGGGGTGGTGGCCAGGTCATCCCAACCGCCAGGAGGGTCATCTATGCTTCTCAGCTCACGGCCAAGCCAAGGCTGCTGGAGCCAGTGTACCTGGTGGAGATTCAGGCCCCAGAAAATGCACTTGGTGGTATCTACGGTGTTCTGAACCAGAAGAGAGGGCACGTCTTTGAGGGAGATGCAAAGGCCGGGTACCCGCTCTACAACATCAAGGCTTACCTCCCTGTCATTGAGTCCTTTGGGTTCTCCAGCCAGCTGAGGGCTGCAACCTCTGGTCAGGCGTTCCCCAGTGTGTCATTGACCACTGGGACATGATGAGCTCTGATCCTTTGGAGGCTGGCTCACAGGCTGCTCAGCTGGTGCTGGATATCCGCTAGAGGAAGGGTCTCAAGGAACAGATGACACCTCTTTCTGAGTTTGAGGACAAGCTCTAAACTTTTGATTTCTTGTGCTACTGTTACACTTGGTTTAAACATCAATTGGTCTACTGGGTACTCTAAATATTATGTTTTGTTTTGGTTGGCAAATGCTCTTGTCTCTGAACAATATTGGTCATCATGTAGTGTGTGCTGCTGTGCTTAGAGCCTGAGACTCTATTTTGATATCTGTTGTGATGTAGTAGAAGACAGAGTCGGTATCTGTGGTTTAGTATAAGTGTTACTTGGTATGCCCTAGCATGTTGCTCTTTTCTACCGTCTTATTTACTCTCTGCCTTATCTGTCAGAGAATTGCACTTTTTTTGTTGGTTGTTTCCCCTGTTTTAAAGGCGGCTAGGTGTGCCTAGGTGACAAAGGCGACACTGTTTCCCATGGTGAGCTGTGGACGCCTAGGCGGCGCCTTTAAAACAGGGGTTGTTTTGTCATTTCAAGTGAAGCGTGTAATTTTTGCAGCTCTTCTGATTTTTTTTTGTATCGATCGATAATGAGTTCCATATATGTTGTCTCAGTTGAAAGTGTAGAATAGAATTAAGGTAGATTTAAATAGCCAATATGTTTTGACTTAACTCCTCAAAATTGCCAATAGATATATACTTCGATGCATCTTGGATAAGAATAAGATCATCAAATACTTTGTCCGGATGTTTCTGCTTGCTACTCCTAATTTGAGAATTTCTCTGTTCATCTTTATTTATAAGTGAATAAGTGAATTTGCAGTCTGTGGACTGTCAGCTAGTGGCCTAGTGCTAATCTTAAGATATTGTTTACATATAAGTTCCGCTTGATTCAGCACAAACAAATAAGTTTTGCTTTGCGTAGATTCCTTTTTAAGGTACCTCAAGTCTTGATATCGCGGTGAAAAAACAGATTACCTCTACTTTTTAGAAAGCAAATGATTTGATATAAATAATAATAAGGCCATGTTTGCTTAGAATATGACTTGTGGTAACCATGGCTAAAAAGAGTCAGCTAAACATTAGCCAACTTACACATGTTTGGATTCTGAGGTTATTGTTGGGCAGCGGTTTTGTTTTGACTGACGCTGCTGCAGTTTAAAAACCCACCAAGCTAAAGTTTTGTTCGTTATGGTCGGGAAAACATTCAGTGTCTACGTGGTACCTAAAATTTTCATTAAGCTAGGGCGCGGTTTGTTGTGATGATGGCCACTTGCCACCATATCTGATCGCCTTTTTATTCGGCTTTTTTTTGCCTTTTGTTAATGAAAAGCGGTGGTTGAAGTCCGATCACTAAAAAAAGAGAGGTTAGAACTAGTTGTTAGCCTCTAATAATTAGGTTCTACAGACTAGTGAAGGCTTTTGGTTAAAATTTAGCCCAACCACGAGGACTCCTCGTGTTTAGATCTTTTAGGGCATAAGTTCTAACTAATTGTTAGTCGGCCAGGAGATTAAATATGGCCATACATTGCTACTCACTAGTTTGAGGACTTTCTGAAGTCATTCTACCGTGTACCAAAAGTAGGAGAAGTCGTTTTCTATACAAAAATATAGAAAATGTATAAAATAGTCTTATACTAACTTTCTAGATAGATGCGAAAAGTCATGCACGGGCCATTTTGTTTTATCTAACATTTTAACTTTTGTATTTTTTTTTGCAGCGTTATTATATACTAATGCCTAAGTTTATGGTTAAGCTATTTAGCTCTAAAATGTTCCAAAAAATCTAGAAAAACACCTAAATTTATGGTTTGAAAAAAATTATTTCTAGTAATTTCTTAGCATACATACATATTAAGTGAATTCAAAGTTCCTTAATGAAGCATGCTCAAAATTAGGATTCATTTTCAAAATAAATTCAATAACATTCAAAACAAGCTCAAATTTTTTTTTTTATGTATGCTAAATTATATTACACATGCATGTGTGATTACACTAGGCTCCGTTGGAATGTGAAGTTTATACTAGGCACGGGCGTTGGCTTAAGAGCAACTCCAACCCACCCCCTATTTGAGCCCCTACCCTAAATTCTAGGGGCTTGGATAAAAAATCAACTCAATGAAGCCCCTTAATGAGTTCTCCAATTTTAAAAACCCCAAATTTTTAGTTTGAACCCCTGGATCTGGCTGGCCCTACTCCCGTGGGCCCCACCACTTTCCTCCGGGTTGGAGCGGATGTGCAAGGGAGGTTCTTGTTCTTCGTCGCCCGGCGTGAAGGGCAACCTATCGTCGGTGGCCAGTCCATCGCCGGCGCGGCTCTGATGTGGCAGGTCATGCTCGCCGTTTGTCAGGCCGCGCCGCTGGCGAGCCACACTCGTCGCCCAACCTGTCCGCGAAGCGGCGCCTCGCGCCGCGCCGCCGCTCCCGGCCCGCTCACCGCCTCCGCCGTGCGGCGGGATCCGCCCGGCGCGGGCGCGGCCTTCCCCGGTGGCGCGCGGCCTCAGGCGGCTCAATCTCGGCGTGATCCAGGCGGCGACGGACTCCATTGCGGGCGGAGGGCGCCAGCAGAACGGTCCGAGCCACGACGCCCAACAGCAGCAGAACGGCGGAGGCACCATGGACTTCAGGATGAAGCAGTCCTCGTCGCCCACCTTCTTCTCCCCTACGCCTCGCCCCTCCACCAAGCAGCCCCGCCGTCACAGCGGATCAAGGCCCGGCAGCGCGCGCCCGGAGCGGCCGGACGGGTCCCTTGGCGGCGTGCGCGCCAGGCAGGGCGTGTGGCGCTCGTTGCCCAGCAGCCAGCGCGGACGCCGCCCACGGCGAGCTCCCATACCGGGACATCTGCCACAGCACAACCCGCCCTGCTCCCACGGCAATCGGTGGCCGGCGCCCCGGTTCTTGACGATGCGCGTAGCCGTCTCGAACTCCGACGCCACCATCACGCACCGACTGCAGCACCTTGGCGTCTCCCGTCGCCGCCATGTACTGCTCAAGCTAGCAGCAGCCACCGTTAGGCCGCTCCCCGGCCCGCCGCGGTCACGCCGCCGGCCTCGGTCGCCATCTCGCGCGCACCGGGAGTCCGCCTCGCCGTCAGCCGCAAAAGTAGCGTCGTCCGGGAAATTCAGAAGTCGCGAGAGGGCGGCGCCCGGCTCTACCGCGACAGCACGGCCAGTCCGTCCCGCCCGAGATCCAGAAGCGGAGCCCACTCTCCGACTCCACCGCGACAGCGCGGCCTCTACGAGAGAAGGTGCCGCTTCCGCTTGGGAGCCGCTGGAGCAGGCCGAGCTGGAGGCCACGGCTGCCACGGCGCTGCGCAGCTGGAGGTCGTGGCGCTACGTTGGAGGTCGGCAAGGTAGGAGGCAAGGGGAAGGCGTGCACGGCCCCTCGGACCCACGCCGCGGTCATCGTGACGCCGGGGTGTGAGTCCGCGGCGGCGCGAAGGGGAGGCTGACTGCGCGGCGTAGGCGCGTAGGCGGAGCGACGGTGGCGGCGTCGGGGACGAACTGGGCAACGGCGCTGGCGACAAATTGGGGGCCCACAGACTCATCTGGGGGCTTCGTTTGGAGTTAATCACCAAACTAAGCCCATAAAAAATAGAAGAGCACCCAAATTAGATTTAGAGGCTTTTGATTTGGGTGTACGATCAGAGTTGCTCTAACAATGAGCAACAAAAATTACAGTCATTTTGGCTGGAACCTATAGGGGGTGTAGCTATATCAACCACAACTTCAGTTAAGAAACTTCTTAGTGGTCGTATTTTTTCGTTGTCTAGTTTTGGATGTAGGGTAATTACTTATTAAGAATGGAGTTAGGAATCATTATTCCTATTTTTTTATTCCGTAATAGGTCATGTTCTTGTCTAGTTTGGTATGTGGTTCTTTGGTTTATCTGAGCTGTAATACATGCAAGAATTTGTTTATAAACCATGTCAATTTGATTATTCATATTTTGTTGGACATAGTCCTTTCATGTTACAATGGATGTCTCTTGTTTCTATTATTAGATATAAAGGATGTGAGAATAATTTCATTTTAGCTTGTTATATTCGCTTGTGCAAATCTACATTGTCTTATACGACTAAATCTAGCATACCACACCATTAGAGAAGCGACTTTCAATACGTACATGTACTCTCAATTGTGTTAAAGTTAATGACTAAAGTGAGCATTATTTGGTAGGGGCACCTACCCTTTTGTCTCGGTTCGTAATATGAAAGCGGGACTAAAAAGTCATCCTTTTTCATCTCGGTTGGTGTTATCAGCGAACAATACCAACTAGGACTAAAGGGTGGCCTTTTAGTCGAGGGTTGATATGTTTTTTTCACTCGAGGATTCAAAGGTCCTCTATGAGTCAATTTAAAGGAGGCGCCCATGACTTTGCCACCGTGTGGTGTGCGAGTTGAGTTGATAAGAAATCTACACATGATGCAAGGGTCTTGGGTTGAATCTCACCTTTGTAAAGAGATATCAAAGATTTCATTTATTTTTTCATTAGAAGATGGGCTCTAGTATGGTTTTGCTTGACCGGGACAAAAAGATTCCAAGAGTAAAGAGATTGGAAGGCGAGCCTAGTTCTCTACTAGTGCAGCTAACGTTGGCGTTAGGGGACCTCTAGTCCCCAATAGATAGTCCCGGTTCCCAAAAGCGTTTTAGGGAAGTAAAGGGGTTGGCAGGGCTGGGGACCAAAACAAAGTTCTCAACTAGTGCCAGCTAATGTTGGAAAGTGGGTCTAAACATAAAAGCTTTTATATAGACAATTAAACAAAAATAAATTATCTTGAACAAATATGAATATATATCTCTATTATTAACATAAAAAGTAAAAGTAAGATTTTGTATTTGGTGCGGTAATTTTTTTTCAGGTCACCTCCGCTCGTGCGAAACCATCGACTTCCCAGCCTCGTCCTCACCCAGTCACCCTGCGATTTGGAAAGTGTCCGGGAAAAAGCCTGACCCCACACCAAAAATCAATCCCCTCTCCTCCCGTGCTCCAAAACCAGAAACCCCACTCCTCCCTATCCCATCCCATCCCGCCGCCTCAAGCCTCTCCGCCCAAGCGCCGCCGACAGTTTTTTCGCTCGTTCCGACGCTCCAGACCTGCTCGGGGCAATTCGCTCCCACCCCATCGCGTAAACCGCGCCCGCGCTCTCCCCTTGCGCTCGCCCATGCCGCCGCCGCGACCTCCTCCCCCTCGCGCTCGTCGCCGCCGCGACCTCCCCTCGCCCTCGCACCAGCCACTGGCGCTCCAGCAACCGCTCTCGCGGGAACTCGCCTTGCCCCGGCGGCCGGTGAACTCGCAGCCACCGCAGCCCCTACGGAACGATTGTCGGAGGCACTCAGCGAGCCTTCACGGCACCAGGGAGGGGCAGGACCTGTCCCCAACCGTTCTAGGATGCGCGCGACCAGCCCCCGACGGCCTGCGAGATACTCTCTACGGCTTGCAAGGAAGGACGATGGTAATTGATAACTTACCCTTTTTTTTGCTAAGCGTGTGGGTAAGATCTTAATGGAATTGACTCAAATCATCAACCACAGGACAAATGCCCCCTCTCTGGATTGAGGGGTGCCAGTGAGAACGGACATGTGCTTCTGATTGGGTTTAGGTTTTGAGGGAGGGCTTAATCATTTGTATGTTGCAGCAGATTCGTTTTAGCTGTAGAACATAAAACCAACAGAATTACCATGTCGTCAGTGGTGGATGTCGAGTAGTGCCTGCACTTTTATTGCTTATCTTGGGATTCTTTTTTCTAATATAGAACTTAATGGATTCACTGATGCTAATCCATCTTGTATTATTACTAAATCTTAACTATACATTTCAGAAATTTCAGTGATGACATTTCCATTCACCGTCCAGAAAATTACAGTTTCTTTACTTCTCAACCAATATCAATGAGCTGATCTTCTTACTGCATGGCCTCCAATGATAATTTCTGTTCTGTATTGTAGAGATTGTTGTGACAAATCATAGTATTAATGATACTGACGACAACAAAATGTAGCTTTTCTATTGTGCACTTTAGAGACTCTGAAGTAGTTTTGGACAAATGAATGCTGTACAGAGAATTTTTTGGGTTATTGGGTTCTTTGTGGGTACATAGAAGTACAGTCGTGGTAAAAAAATAGCATTGACATACCACTGCTTATATACATATATTTGGAATGATGCAGCCAAGCTCATATTAGAATTCAGATTGTGGAGCTTCCTGGCCCTTCTTGACAGACAGGATGTAAGAATTTTTATGTACTGAAAATTGCACTATTTATTCAGCTTTTTATGATGGAATTTGTGTGGTAGTTCAGTGATAACATTTTTATTGCCTACCTTGTAGCCAATTTACTAATATTTTCCATATACATATTGCATTTGCTTGATGTAGTACATGCCTGCTGCTTGCAACTTACTGGTGCAGTGCAGGATATTAGTACTGATATTAACCTCCTCATTTTCATCCAGCAGTGGTGCAGGCTTTACAAATAATAACAGTGGTGTTTTCTTATTTTGGAGATAGAACCAGTTTGGATTTTGCATTCACCTGTTGCTATCATCTGTTAGATTCTCTAAAAGCATTTCTGTTTACTGTTCTTGTGTAGTGACTTGCAATGGTAACCATTGTTCGCACCGGGATTGAAGGGATGTGAAGGCCGTCAAGACTAACGAAACACTAGCAGTGCACCATGTGCGGGCTGTTAGGATTGAAGCATATGGCCTGCAGCGCTTAGCCTACCTCAGCATCTCCAACCTGTGGTAGACAAAGGTCCCCACTTGCTTGCTCTTCTGAATGTAATATGAATTTTGGTTGACAGTTCAAAGTTCTGTATTTGCATTTTTTTTGTAGCCGTAAATACAGCCATGTAGAAGATAACCTCAGTGAACCTTGGACACCAACTCTCCTTATAAAATACATAACCTGATATTCATGTCTTGGATTTGTCAAGACATGAATATCAAATAGTGCTTTTAATCACGGAATTAGTGTATTCCACTTCTTTTGAGTAGTGAAGTCTCCGTGATCTAAAAATGACGCCATGTGCAGTTCATAATCGGCTTTTGCAAATTTCCTATCAAGTCAGACTAATTCACCAGAACCTGCAACAATTCAGCTATATATGCTGTCAACTCAGAATTTGTAAAACATGTTTCCTCTTAAATCAGTTTACATAAAAAATGTCCAGACTGATAAAGTTTTAAGCCATATTGGAGTATATGTTTTTGGGGGCAGTATGTGTACCTGGACATAGTAGCATACTTAAATCCCTATGATGAACCAAAACTCGAGTTCAATCTGGAAATTGCTACATTTTTGTTAAATGTGCTAATCCTCCTAATCTAACGTTGAAAGTTAGCTCTAAACTTTAGACCACCTCACATTAGAGGTTTACACCTCAAAGTGAGCTAAATTGCTCTAAAATGGTGTTATGTTTTGCTGTTGCAACACACAATCATTCAAAGCTATGAAGTTTTCTGTTTTTCTATTTGTAGTATATTAGAGTTTTGGCATGTCATGCAGTAACCAGTTCTGTAGCTTGCTTGTGATCAAATCTATAACTGTGAGCTGTGGTGGTGTTCCATGCTGCTAATTATACATATTAGGTAGCCTGGATGAGATAAGTAGACTTATTTTTTTCTACATATGCTAATTGAATGAATCGTTTAGAAGTTTCTGTAATGAGATTGTGAGGTACTAATGCCTTGCCTTAGTTAATTTTGAACATGTTTCCTGGAAACCAAATGTAACTTTACTTATTCAGATAACAAAAAGAAATTATTGATTCAGAGAATGATTGACAAATCCTCAATGAGAAACAAGTCAACCTCGCCACGAGCCTTCACTTGTTAGCACGGCTGCACTGCCAATGCATCTCCAACGTGAGTTTTGGGAGGCTGGATAATCGGAAGCTAAGGAGCTGATGACTAGGTGGGGTTTATTATTAGGTAGGTATAGAACAGAAACCATTGACCGTTGGAACATCATAGTGCTGGAAACTTTTTTTCTGATGAGTTCAAATTCAGTGTGCACGACATATTGATGGTAGAAATTATTATTTACACCCAATCATAAATTCTTTACACCTTTATCTTGAAACTGTAGTTCAGATTCAGTGCAATGATGATGATGGTTGAAAGCATTCACATTTCAAGATAACACTGAAAAAAGGCTAACAAGGCGAGGTCGGAGAGGCTTTCTTCTGGACAAGACATTAAGGCGAGCTTGAGAGGCTTTCTTCTGGACAAGACATTAGGACTGAAAGATTGAAGCAGTAGTGCCTATTCTGGTCCATGACGTCTAGAGACGAACTTAATCTGTTTTGTTTGTAAAACCAGGTATTGGAGTTATATATGCTATGAGAAATTGTATATTGTAGCCTCTATTTACCCGTCTATGCAATTTTTCAAGGACACGTCCTGCACAAATGTGTTGCAGCCATGCTGCTTGATAAGTCTGAGAATGAACAACGGATATTAGTTAATAGTATATATGGTCCAGTTGCGATCTATGTATTTAAGCATAAAATTTCTTATCTGTAGTAGCAACGCACGGGTATGATACTAGTATATATATACACACACACACACTAATACAAGTAACCTTATATCTATATTAATTCAATTCATTTAACACTACTATAGGATTGAGAAACA